>BQNB010002162.1:0-91138 GCA_026074375.1 Tanacetum coccineum
ATACAAACCCTTCTATAGATGAAGCAAAATAAGAATTTTCCCTTAAATTCAACTGGTTGAATATTTTATATATAAAAAATCCTTTCGTATAACACCTAAAACAATCATTACTCTGAATAACTTAACCACTCTATTACTCCTAACCTTTGTTTTCAACGAGTGGGTTTGCTCGCGTTTCGCTGCGGGATTGTTAGTGGCGTTGTTTTCGGTTTGATGTGAGAGGGGGTATATTATTGTAAATTGAAAAAAATTAAAAAAAATTAACGTTCGCTAAATAACGACCGATCCCAAAGACTATTTTCGTAAATTCTAAAAAATAATTAAACTAACGGTCGATACTTAACAGCCGTTAGTGGGGGGAGGGGGTATTTTATATATATTTTTTTAAAATGAGGGTAGTTTTTGTAATTTGACACATAGTGCGAGGGGGTATTTCGTAAATACCCGATGGGCTATTTTCATAAATACCGAAAGGTTGTGGGTGGGTTCTCGAGTCGAACGGAGGGGTTGCGGGTCGGGTAAATGGGTCGGCCCTGTGCATTTAATGCAACCCCGAATGCAAAAAGCATTCCTTGTAATTGTATAGATTTATTATAATTATAACAAGCGTGATTACCCGCGCGTTGCTGCGGGTCGTTAATTTTTTTCGCGTAGTTGCGAGGCATTATTATTTTTTATTTTTTTTATTTTGTGTGGTTTTATTTTTTCGGCCTCATGTTTAATAGTTTGTTTTTTTTTCTTATATGAGCTTATGTGTGAGGCTCATGTTTAAAGGTTTCTTTTTTTGGCTATGCGGGTTTTTTTTAATATAATTTTATAGGAACATGGCGTTTTTTTATTGTATTCTGTGTGGGTTTATTTTTTCGGTCTCATGTTTAATAGTGCGGGTTAATTTTTGCGTTAAAATTTTATTTTTATTCTTTTCTATTTTTTATTTGTGCGGGTTTTGGTATTTTTTTATTTTAATAAGTCAATATTTTTGTAATTTTTTTTTCTATTTTGTGCCGAGCGGTTTTTTTTACATTGCCATAACAAAAAAAAAAAAAAAAAAAAAAAACCCACATGGGTTGGACCCCAAGTTGGGGGCCATAGGGCCGAAGCACTTTTGCGTGTAGAACAAAACTACGTCGTTTTATTCTACGCGAGGCGTTATTATTTTAATTTTTTTTATTTTGTGCGGTTTTATTTTTTCGGCCTCATGTTTAATAGTTTTTTTTTATATGGGCTTATGTGTGGGGCTTATGTTTAAAGATTTCTTTTTTTAGCTATACGGGATTTTTTTTAATATAATTTTATGGGAACATGGGCTTTAAATGAGAATTGTATTTTGTGCGGGTTTATTTTTTCGGTCTCATGTTTAATAGTGCGGGTTAATTTTTGAGTTAAAATTTTATTTTTTTATTATTTTTTTATTTTTTATTTTTTTGCGAATTTATTTTTTTGGTCTCATCGTGTAAAATGACAGTGTTTAAGTCAATTCGGAAATGTTACCGCGGGTATTTTTTTATCTGAATGCGTCGGTACTTTTGTAACATTTTTTTCCCCTATTTTGTGCCAACAATTTAAAAAAAAAAATAATAAATATTGGGCCGGCCCAACACTGTAGCAATGAAAAAAAAATTGGGCCGGCCCAAGTACTGTAGCTTGCTACAGTGCTTAACGTGAATAGTGTTTTTTTCAATTGCTATTATTATATATATAATTAATGGTGTAACATAATAGTCGTTAAGATAAAAACATTGTTTATCATGTAAATGTCAAGAAAAAGTTAACAACGATACCTAAATATCATTGAATGAAGGGTACGGTGTATTTTGTTAAGGGGTCGCATTCTCATAATGTCCTTAACACCAAGAAGCTTGTGGATGAATATAATGCAATTAAAGCAAGTCCATGTGAAGAAAATAGTTGGTTTTTTTATTATGGGGCTATATGGTTGGGTCTCATGGTCGGGTATTTTTTTATCTTAATTTAAAAGTCAATATTTTTGTATTTTTTTTTTTCGATTGTGCCGAGCTTTTTTTACCATTTGCCTAAAAAAAAAAAAGGAAACCAAATGGGTTGGCTACAAAATTGGGGCCCAAAGGGCCGAGACTGTAGCGTGTGGAAACAAAAATTCGTCGGTTTTTATTCTAAGCGAGACTTTATTAGTTTATTTTTTTAATTTGTGCGGTTTTATTTTTTTTATTTTGTGCGGTTTTATTTTTTCGGCCCTTGTTTAAATAGTTGGTTTTTTTTCTTATATGGGCTTATGTGTGGGGCTTATGTTTATAATGTTTCTTTTTTTGGCTATACGGGTTTTTTTTAATATAATTTTATGGGAACATGGGCTTTAAATGAGAATCGCGCGTTACTGCAGGGCGTTTTTTAATTGTATTTTGTGCGGGTTTATTTTTTCGGTCTCATGTTTAATAGTTTTTTTTATATGGGCTTATCGTGTTGTGCCACCATGTCGCGAGTTATTTTTTTTTCTATCCTGAATAAGTCAATATTTTTTAGGTTTTTTTTTTATTTTATGTCGTGCGGTTTTTTTACATTGCCAAAAAAAAAAAAAAGGCCGGCCTAAATTGGGAGCCCATTGGGCCGGGTACTGTAAACGTGGCAGCGTTTTAACCTTAATATAGTATATATATATAATTGAGCAGGAAGAATTATTAACGGCAGATCTACAATGAGCTCAAGACACCAACCCGTTTCCCAACCGGCCAACCTGTTTGACCCGTTCACTTTTAATAATAACTAGAAGCGTTATCCATTGAACTTTTTCCACTTGAGTGTATGGATGTACGGGTCGTACTTGCTAGCAAAAAAAGGCCACATGACAATTTGTTCTGGCTTGTTTGGTATGAAATATGATGAAATTTCTAATTCAACCTTAAGCTTTGAAATATATATTTATAGAACTGCGAATTGATGAATGGTACATCCAATTTTGTGGCTAAGTAAGGCCTATGGTCCTTGCCTTCCGTACGCTATAATGAATAAATTATGGTGCATTAAACGTTCTAGTAAGGGAGCAAGTACATGTCATTTTAAGATAGGTCTTGATCAGCAGGCAATAACTTTAAGAAAACATCACTATGTATTATATCAATACGTGTGCACACTATGAATGAAATGATAACTGATGATGCGAGTATCCATTCAACTTATTACATGCAATTATACATTGTTCTAGATGCTATACAAATTTATAAATGCAAATGCAATATTATATGTGAACATGGTACATACCAGGCGATAAACGAGGGGTAAGAAGAACCTCAAGTGGCATTGATTTCATGTTTGTTAGTCCAAAGCTCTCGCTCATATCAATAGGTTCATCTGACGGTTTTTTAACCACATATTGTTGCAGCAAACTAGCCAATGTTAAATGCAAAGATTGGAGGGCAAAAGATATACCAGGGCACATTCTTCTACCACTACCAAACGGAAGAAGTTCAAAATGATTCCCTGTTATATCAATAAAAAAAAAAAAAAAAAAAAAAAAATAAAAATAAAAAACAAAAAAACAACAACATCCTTTTGATTAGTCAAGAATCTTTCAGGTCGAAATTCATTAGCATCTGACCAAACATTAGGATCACGATGTATTTTCCATAGATTCACAAACAATCGAGTGCCTTTTGGGACATTGTAACCCGCCACAACACAATCTTCCCTCGACTGATGAGGGACCGAAAGAGGCCCAGGTGGGTATAGACGCAGTGTTTCTTTTATAATAGCTTGAAGGTAGACTAAGTTTTTGATATCAGACTCTTCCACTAGTCTATCTCTTCCAACTTGCTCATCGATTTCATCTTGCGCAATTTTCAATGCATTTGGGTTGTTTAGTAACAAAGATACAGCCCATGTTAGACTAACGACTGTTGTGTCTAAGCCTGCTATTAGAAGCCCCTGTAGAATGATAATTATTATAACAATAAATTAATATCGAAATTCAAATTGAGTGGTATTATTTATAACTTACCAAACATGAGGATTTGATTATCGTATCATGGTCAAAACCAGGGAAATCCTCTTCAGAAGCATTTTCAAGAATTGATATAAGGACATCCATGAATACTAATTGGTTTCCATCATGCTTTTTACCCATTTCTCTCTCTTTTTTATGTTCCTTTAACCATTCCTCAAGAAAAGTATCCATTTCTTTTGCTGTAATTTTCATGGCTTTCTCATATCCTCCAATATCCAAACCCGTAAAAATTAGGACAGAAATCAGTCACTACAAAACACCCAATAGCTCAAAAAATTTCCTCACCGCAGCTTGAAACCGAACACCTTCTTCATCACCGGGTGCAAATCTTTTTCCCGATATACTCCTCACAACTACGTTAAATATTAAATTCCCAAACCAGTGTTTCATCTCTACCTTCACCATATCTAAATTTTCACTCTCTTTATTCATTACCCAAGCTTTATAAATATAGTTCATGGAGGCATTGAGTTCCGAGACTCGAATATGTCCACGCATCTTAACTGATCGTTGAGAAGAGCTCGAGTGTGATAATCTTGCCGAAATTGCCTCAATAATCTCCATATGGAGCGAAACCGAACATGCCATAGTTATACCCCATGATTTGAGCAACAACGGTCGTGGGACGATCTGCAAAGTCTTTGTCGTTTATAGTAAAACATACTTTAGCCATTTCCGAGTCACTTACTATCAAAGCAAGGCGAACACCAAGCTTGATGGTGAAAATGGGCCCATACATGTCAGCCATGGTACCAAGAACCTTGTGAGGTAACTGTGTTCCACCAAGAAGGTGTAGGTGTCCGATTATAGGCCATGTGCCCTTTGCTTGAGGTGGATTTTTGTAGTTACCATTATTTGATCTCTTTTTGTCGATAATTTTGAGTATAAAATATAGTGTAGTAAATGAAAAGACGAGTGATATAATAGTTGGAAGTGAAAGATGGAAATTCATGTTCAAAACAGTTTGAAAGATGATGATCACTTTTTTGAATTGAACAAGTTTGTATGGTAAGCCTAAAAGATGGTTAAATTATAAAAAGATAATGTGTCTACATCCCAAAGGTATTAGAAGACAATTGGGGAACTGAACTAATGATAAACGTAAGAGGACAAATACCCCCGTATCAAATGTTAACGAGTTCATCGTATAAAACTGTATTAACTTATTTTTTTCCGAGTTTGAAAATGAATCCTTGTAGACGTCTATTTTACGGCCTATATTGCAAAAACTAACCAGCAGCTTTAAGCAGTACTAGGTTAGTGTGATTAATTTCTTAAAGTGCTTTCACACTTCTCCAACATAGCGTTTTATTCGAGCCAAAAGCTAAACCAAAAAACAAAAAAAATATATATAAAACTTCCTAAACACGCCAGATTCACTACTGCTAGCTCAAAATTTACTACAGTAAAAACAAATCAGCTCAATCACTAAAACTTATGCGTATACTTAAAATATGAAAAGCGACACTTAATATCACAAAGCATACGTGTAATGCTAAACTGATAGTGCTCAAGTTGAGATCTGTTTGAAATAATATGAATTTGAATATGCTAATAATGAAACTATACCTATGGAATGAGTTGTGAAAAGTTAATTTGTTGAAAAAAATGGCGCTGGTGGGTTTATGTGCTTAAAACATCGAGGTAAAAAGGGAGAAAGAGAAGAGAAAGAGGTTCGTTGGGAATGGGTTGTAGTAGAAGGTGGTTATGTGTATGTTTGGTTTCTTGCTTTAGGAGGAGGGTGTGGCTATGGAATAGATAGGCAGTGTTCGGCGCCTATTTAGAATGACTTCTAAATTTGGAACTACATTGGGTTTTTCAAATATTTTATAAGCAATTTTAAATGTTTGAAAAACTTAAGTGTGGAGATCCGTAGGGGTGTTGATCGTTCGTTATCGGTATTCAATTTAGGTTTGGTATTTTTTTTTTTGCTCACCCGAAAACCGAACCGAACTAGAATTCACCCGAACCGAACTGAAAACCGAATTCGAATTCGGTTCGTTTCTCGGGTTGATCCGAATTTCACTATTTAATTTTTTTTTAATAATTACATAGTTTTAATAATAAAAAAACCTATTATCAACATAAAGTGTTTTTTATATTACATGGATAACCATTTTAATGGTATTTATATATATTAATTATATAAAAAAATATTTATATGAATTCGGTTTTCGGTTCGGAGTGCCAAACCATATCCAACCGAGAACGACTTAGTTAGTTCGGTTCGGTTCGGTTATTTTCAGATCGGTTTCGTTTCGGTTTTCGGTTTTCGGTTTTCGGTTTTTTCGGTTTTTATGCTCACCCCTAGAGATCAGTTTGTTACACTCATAATTCTGACACTTTCCCTTATGCAAGAAAATTATGTGTTACAAATTAATTAGTCGCATTTTTAGTGTGGACAAATTAATATTTGTTGTAATGATTTGAGTGTGATTTTAGCTTGTAGGTTTAGGAGATGGGAATGAGTAGTGTCTGACAAATAGTACCTTCTTAAGGGCAGATGTAATTATTCCAAAAATATAGGAAGCTTCTATACCAGATACAACCTTCCCCACAAAAAGACAAAAAAGGGAGCGTAGTCTACTGGCGGCCCCCTTATAGGCCTGGCGGCCCCCTTATATATCTGGGACCGCCGGGACCGCCGCCAGTGACCGTTGGATTTTCCTGCCTATAAATACTGCTCCATTCCTTGCAGAAAATCAGACCTCTTTGCACGAATTTTCTCACACTTCTTTCTCTCTCTAAAAACCTTCTTTCTCTCACTAAATATCTTGATCACTAACATCTCTTGATCTTGTTTCAAGTGATCTAATCTCTTCTTCTCATCTCTTCCCTCTCATTCAAGTGCAAGAGAAGAACACTCGTATTCGCCAAGAAATGAAGTGTTGATTAGTGATCTCTCCTCTTTTCTTCTAAGTATCAAATCTCTATTGTAATTATCTTGTGTATTTGTGTGATTTAGATATTGTGTAAATCCGATAGTGTAGATCTAGTGATCGTGTAGTGATTGTGAAGTGGTAGATTGGTTCTAGCTAAGATTAGGACTCGACATTTAGCTTAGTGTCAGAAAATAACATAAGCGACGTGTAAACGGTTTTCTCCGCCTGAAGGGAGCTTGTTGACATAGTGAAATCTCGAGTAGGATACTCGGGGAGTGGAGTAGGGCGAAGAAGAGCTTTGTAGCCGAACCACTATAAATCTTGGTGTCTTGGTTTGATTGTTCCTTCTCTTATCTCTTTATATTGTTGTGATTGTTATTTACTATTAGTTTAGATATTTACTTGCTTGATTCATATTGCTGGTTGGTTAAACATACTACTCGAATCTAAGTATTTTGAATGCAAACTTTTAAAACAAGAACGAACTTGTAAACTATTCAACCCCCTTCAAGTTTTCACATATTCCTTTTTGGGCCGAGACCTAGAAGCCCAAAAATAAGCCACGAAAAGTATTAAAATAAGCTAATAAGTTCGAAGTCTTTATAGTTTCGAGAATAAGCCATGATAAGCCAAGAAAATAAACCAAAAAGATTCATAATAAGACAAAATGCACTTTTTGTCCCTTTTTGTCGAGGCCTAAATAAGCCCTAATAAGCACTCTCGGCTTATAAATAAGCAAATAAGCTATAAGCTTTTTATGAACGAAATATTATTTCACCACCATAACAATAATATTAAAATGACACTTTCCTTAGGTTTTCTTTCCTTTACTTTCGAACCAAACACACCCTTTATGTGATTTACCACTTTTAAAGTTTAGATTTTTACAAAAACGCATTGTAAAACTAGTGTTTAAGCATGATTATAAACATAAAAGTACATGAAAATCAATGAAATAAATATTTACAAAATAGGGTTTTTAAGAGAAGATTTAAGCTTGAACACACAACCCAAATGTTGTTTTTATATACCCACGACTACTAGAATCAAACCCGAATATGTTTCAGATTCCGTGTTCTTGATCAAAGTTGAAAAATGTATGGATTTATGGTTTGTGTGTGTGTTCGTCCGATTCTAAGAAATAAGGGAGGAGAGAATATTTTTTTGTTGTGTTTTGGAGTAGTGTGTGTGTTTTGAAATGAAATGAGAATAAGTTAAATGATGCATGCCTTAGACAACTTAGCTAAAATTAAGCCTTGTTGTTCTCTTGTGGTCCTAGCCGATTATGGCATCCTAAGAAAGGATTCCTAGTTGTTTTTGTCTTGTGTCGGGATGTATATCGTTCTTAGTTTGTAAATTATCGTGACCCGAAAGTTTTCTCGCAATTAAGCATATATTATAAATACGTTTAGATGTCTTAAAATGTTAAAAGAAATCGATTTAAAGTTATCGTGTTTCTTTTTACTATCGAACTTGATTTAAGTTTTGTGTAGTTTTTGTTTTTGTTAATTCTAAACGAACCCCGTAAATTCATGTTTTATGCAAACGTTTTCTAGAAATATGAAGTAACTTATAAGAATATAAGTTTTATTAAAATGATTTAAGATAATTAGACATAATTTAACTTATTGTCGTGCCGGTACGCGTTATGTGACGTTTTTCGCTGCGCGCGGGAAGATTTCCCGGTAAGTGATCGTATGTGATCGTAGACGTTTAGAAAATAGAAATTTGAATCCAAAAGTGATTTATTAATATAGAAATTTGGTATTTGATAGTCGGTTAAACCGTAACTGCTTAGGGTAATAAAAGTCAACTTAGAGTTCTGCTATAGAAATTTGATGAAATAGTAGTATGTAGATATACAGTCATAGTATTTTAAGATACTATGACCTAGGAAAAATCACCAGTTATCACAGTCTAACCCCCTTAAGAGAATTTCATCCCGAAATTCAACTCGAGTCATCATGTATTGTGGTGTTGGAAGAAGGGGTGATGGTGTTTAGCACGATGTAATGTTTCCCTTCATTCGATCAATTTCTTGAAATGAGGATTCTAGTAGTTTTCTAAGATGATTTAGTCTAACGCTAGCTTAGATATCTTTCAGAGGTGATGGATGTTTCATTAAGTATATGTTGTTGATGATCCTACGTTTTCAGATCGTCGCCCTTTCCTGGTTGTCTAAAGTGTGAAATCCTGGTCGAGTGTCCGATGGTGATCTGGTTTGCGTCGCGCCCATGCGATGCTTTAAGTAGTTTAGTGGTGACGTCTATAGTGTCTTGCTCTTGATTTCCAAGTAATTTTGGGTCCTTGCTTTGAGTTCCCTCTTAGGGTTCATCATATGCCAACCACCAAAGTCCAGAGGGTGTACGTAGGTCAAGGTGAGCAATTTCACTAAGGAAACTGCTAGTCCAGTGTAACGACCTAGTCTACTATATTAGAATCAATAATGTTTATCTTTTATTATTGTAAAAGACTAACGCTTGTACTTAGAATTGAATAGAGGTCAATTTCATCACAAAAGAATTAGAAGTCAATCGGGACTTAGTGTTGTGGTCATAGTTTATGTGGCATGGTTAAATACTTCAAAAGTTGAAATCATGGAGTTTCTATCCAAGCTTATCCTACTAAGTGGAAAGGAGTGTCAGTCTAAAGTAACCATCAGGCGGCTATATTGGCGAGGGTAAGCTTGCCCGTCCTTGAGCAAAATTATTAAAAACCTTAAGCTAGGTAACAACTTTGAATCTAACTTAACTTCACAACTCAATAAAACAAGAATTGTCATGAAATTAATCTAAGCACCAAGTTGTTATTACAAACTTAACGCTTTTGAAAAGTCTGCTCAATTATGGGTTCCCTCAAAACAAACGAATGGGTATCTACGGCTTAGATTGACGAGGTTTGCAAAGAAGGTTAGGGGTACAGTCGAGGCAAGTGAGTCATTCAGAGGGAAATTTTTAAAGACAATGGGGGAGGAGGCGTCGTGATGCAGAATATTATGTATCTATCGGTGAGAGGAGGATTCAGTCGTTCTCTATATGGTCTTTTTCAGAATCAAAAATGGCTTGCACAAAACGGGGTATGAGTCGGTGTAGATTAGCACGAACACTTGTTACTAGTATAAATCGATCAGGTCGCTTTGCTTGAGGCTGCATCTCCAGATGGAGGAATGATCGTCGTATACGAAGATTGAAGAAGTAAGAATGAAGGCTTCCCAATATGAAGAAAGTTTTTAAGGCAATTAAAGGATATGAAAAGGAATATCAAATTCATAGTATAGGATTGGTAGTCGTAGTCTTGAATTGAAATTATGGAGATGATATTTGTATGATACACAGTGTCTTATCTGTACAGAACCCAAGAGTCTTACGTACATGTTTCGTAAGAAGGTTCTCATATCAAGTCTTGTAGCGTGAGCGAGGTTAGTAGAGGGTCGCGACGGTGGCGTCCTTATTACCTACGAAGAGTAAGCATAGTTGTTGACGTCATACCGAAAAGAAAGGGTAGGACCAGTTGGAGTTTGAACAATGAGGATAAACATTGCTAAAAATCTCATAGTTGATATAAAAGAATTTCAGAAGACCGCCCTTGATGTGAAAATATCAAGGAGGGACGTGTAGTCGGGCGTATGAGAAGTTTGAAGATGATGATCTATAAATCAAAGTCTCTAAGGGCAAAATCTGGTGTCAATGATTGGAGCGTTCGACAATTTTTTATTGATAATCAGAGATCTTTGGTTCGTTTCTAATGGCCGAATAGTGCGTGTCCCTTCTCGGAGGCATAGTTTTAAAATTTGTTAACGACGTTTATTTGAGTAAACCATTATGAAATTTTGACCATAAATGTAGTTTGGAGCAACGTTGTTTGAAGTTCTCGTAAATTATAGTCATGTGAAAAGGTGTCTGTAAAATTTATGTATCGACTAAGCAATTTTCATATGTGGTCTGGATTTTGATTTTCAAGAAAATTGACGTTTGAACATGTGTTCGAAATGGTTTATAGCTAAAACTATCAAACATAAAATTTTGTACTTCGTAAAGTTTGTAAGAAAACGTTTCAATTGTATAAAAATTTTGATCGAAGGACTTCGGGTCGTTCATATTGGTACCATCTCTGGAACATGACTGACGTGAGGGCGGCCATTGTTATCATGACTGACGTGAGGGACTCAACCAAAGGTTATCACTTCCTCATGAATCATATTGTCTTATTTGTAGTCTCTAAAGCCCAAATTATAAAACAGGACCACCAATCGCGACTACGCTGGTCAGTGTTGTTTCTTAGTGCGTATAACAACTCGCAATTTTCATCAATATTATTATCCATCTATTAAATTAGATGCACTGTAATATCCATCTATTAAATTAGATACACTTTATATACCACCTTTTTATAAGGAAATTTTTGCTTTATCACATTATGCAACGTAACTTGCATCACTAAAGTAAACAAGCTCACTTCTATCAATGTTTAAAGCAAGTAAACATCCTAATATGTCAAGTTAATAATCTATTATCTATTTTATCATGTACGTTATCTATTTAACGTAGTTTTCATGAAATAAATGTTATCCGTTAACGTTTACATCAAAACCCTAATTATATGTAATGTAAAATGTACAAGTCATTAAAAGCTCAAGGTACAAGTTATTAACACACATTTAAATAAGCTCATTTTACCACCGTTTTCATTCTAGTTTCTTACCACCACTTTAGCATAAGGTACAAACACTTAATACACAACCTCTAAACCCTAAACCCTAACCCTAATTCATCCTAAACCCTAATCTAAAACCCTAAAACCCTAAACCCTAATTTTACTTTAACCTTAAAACTTAATCCTAAGCCCTAAACCTTAATCCTAAACCCTAATCTATCACTAATCCTAACCCTAATTCACAAATTAAAACCTAAAAACCCTAATTGAACCCTAAACCAACCTGTGACCCTTTTTCTTTCATTTTGACCCATTTTAAACCCAAGCACGCATCCTAGCACCTCCTTGACCTCACCATGACATCACCAATCAGCCTAGCAAGCACCTCCATCACATCCTTGCTAATATACTTGGCCACTAAGTTGCTACATCACCACCTTGTCACCTCATTTCTCCTTCTTGTAGTCGTGGCCTTCAAAAAACCCCCACCTCTTCATGGCTAGTTTCTAGCTCATATTACTCACCATCCTAACCCTCCTTAGTGACTTCACTAGCCTAGGACACTAAGCAAACCCAAACTTGGGCACAAAGGCTTCCAAGCCCTATAAATACATGAACCAAGTACCCTTTTTAAAATCATCCCTCAACACTTTCTTTACACACTCAAATGGAGTTCTAGCCTTTCTGTAGCAGCAATAAAAGATCAAGAGAAGTCCCTAAGCTCATAATAGAAGCCAAGAAGCAAGAAAAACAAAGCCTTGAAGTCGTTATTAGGCGTACGAGTCATAAAAACCCATTTCGACCCATTTTAGCTCAAGTAAGCTCAAAATCTTATTCAATAAGCTTATAATCTGTATTAGAATGTTCATAATACTCTTAAAATCATATATAAACTCTTGTTTGAAGCTTTGAATCCTCAAACTTATGTGTTTTTGGTAAAAACCATAAAAACAACCCGTTTTGATTTTCTAGCTAAAGAATCCTTTTTCTAAACTTTTGTTTCGTTAAAACATCTTATTTTAGCTTATAATAATAAGCTATAACCTGAAAATATCATTTAGAATCCTAAAATAAGCTGCATGACATTTTGGACTTGTTTTGCAAATGTATTCCATGCAAGGGGTATATATCGTAACTTTCTGAAATTAATAACTAGAGGGGATGAAAATGTCATTTTCTTAAAGTTATAACTATAAGGACCTATTTTGCCAAGTTTCAAAGTTAAAGGTTTAATATATATATATACTATTTATATAAAGGACTAAACTTGTAAGAGTTTATAAACCAAGGGTATATATTGCCAATTTTGCAAACTTATAACTATTATATTTTTATATTATAAAAATATATATATAAATTATTCTAGCTTTTGAAGAAACTTAAAACTATAATATATCACATTACTAGGGAGCTTCATGTAAGGGGTTTCATTTGGGTATACGTTTTGACGAGTTTGCTAGATTTACGATTTAAAGTGTCCTGGCTCCTCAAACGTTTACTACATGACCTCTGAATTAAGATGGCCCAAACAGTGATACAATATTTCCATAATAAATCCAATCAAAATGATATTTCATTATGACATAAAACATATCCGATCAAACTAAGACTTGACATATCACCCTAGGTTGCGTGACGAAGCCGCGTTACTTTCACTTGATATACTTTTGCCATCAATCAGATTTTCCCTATTAAGGTGAGTTCATAGCCTCACTTTTAAATCTCTTGAATGTTTTCATAAACCCGTGAGGGGATACATGCTATAAACTATGAATACAAGTGTTTTCTAAATGTATGCTATCATAATATATTATTGCTTGTGATCTAAGTCCCTTTATGCCAAAAGACCCCACTATCATGGACCATTAATCACTTGCGAGTGAACGCAAATATGGTGGATAGGCCTATTAGGATTGACGAATCCCGTTTGTGTTAGCCGGATAGGTAACCAAACGCACTATATTTGAATCTCATAGGTATATGGCAATTACCTACACCGAGGGCCATTATCATTATATATATCATTATTGATATATACACAAGTCAGTTTGTGTGCCATGAGCTTAGACGCAATAATACACTATTAATATTGTTTTCCATGATAATTGTATTCGTTGCAATTATTACCATCATATTAACTTGTATTCAACCATTTCAAACACTTATGAGTGTATAACAACGTAACCTATTGTTTATAATGACTTGTATTCAAAATTGTTTTCCATAATAATTGTACTCATTACAATTATTACACTTATGGGTGTATAACTACGTAACCCATTGTTTATAATGACTTGTATTCAAAACTGTTTTCCATAATAATTGTACTCATTACAATTATTACACTTATGGGTGTATAACAACGTAACCCACTGTCTATGATGACTTGTATTCACTATTTACCATAAACCTATGAATTTTACTCAACCATTGTGTTGATCTTTTTAGCATGTTTATCTCAGGTATTTGAGCAACTTATGGCACGGAGTGACACGGACTTGAAGATGGCTAAACTGTTATCATTCAACTTTATTTTTTCCTGTAGATTTTGGGACCTTTGTTTGTAAAAACTCTGAAGAATAAATGAATGATAACATCTTTTTCCAAAACGTCTCTTTATGAGTCGTTTTCTATTATTATGACTATTGTACTATGAAGTAATACCCCAGATTAGCTTCCGCTGCTATATTTATCAAAATAGGGGTGTTATAGATTGGTATCATAGCCATGGTTATAGAGAACAAGGTTAAAACCTTAACAATAACTACTTTTCTTCTTCTAGCCAAGAAAGTCCTCCGTGCCACTGCATTTCCCGAATAGTATGTAAAGATACATAACTATTATACTATTATAAAAATAACTTATGTTATTTACCGTTGGGTTGTTAATAGAGTAATGTCTTCCCCCAACCATCCTACTTCCAATATTGAGGATGCCTTTTCCTCTAACTTTCCGGACTTTATCCCGGCTTCCACGGACTATTTCCCAGCTTCACCGGGAAATATTTATTCTAGCTCTTCAAATAACTCATTTGGTTTAGTTCCAATAGCTTCACCAACTCTTTCACTTTTTCATAATGACCCCTATATGAAGGTCATACAAGCATATGATGTCATTAGTCCACCACAAGTTACTATTCCACCCCTAGCTATTTTGCCTCCATCTCCAGTGTTATCACTATCACTAATGTTTGATTCTCGAGATTTCTTTAATCCCGAAGAGATTCCACCACCTAAAGACATTGAGACTCCTGTTGAATCACCCATTCCAATATCTCCATCTTCATCAGTAGGATCTTCATCACCAGTTAGTTCAACCACACCACCACCAGATTATCCCTTTGATGAATTTATTTTCGTAGAGTTAGATAACTCATTATGGATCATACCACGACCACTGGGAAGTGAACCAGTCCCCGAGGAATCTAAAGAGTCCAATGCTTGTTTGAATGTTCATTCTTGGAAATCTTAAATTTCAAAATTTTACGTTATATCATACAATGGAATACCAAAGGATGTGTATTACTTTGTTAGAACTTGTATCAAAATAAGAATCCATACAATATGATTTTAATATCACTATTGTTAAAAATGCTTAAAGTTCAAAAATAAGCATTGCATTTTAAGACTTGTGATATCATTCTTATTTCATGTTGTCTTATGTTGATAGAATGCCTCCCAAAAGGACGTCAACATCTGAAGCACCGGCCATGACTCAGGCTGCCATTAAGAAACTAGTTGCTGACAGTGTCGCCGCGGCTCTGGAAGCACAAGCTGCAACAATGGCAAGTACTAGTAATCCCAACAGGAATACCGGACCTACTGGAACTCCTGTAGCAAAAACGGGAAGCTATAAAGAGTTCATAAGCTGTCAACCTTTCTACTTCAATGGTACGGAAGGAGCAGTTGGCCTCATTCGCTGGTTTGAACGAACCGAATCAGTATTCTCTCGTAGCAAATGTGCCGAAGAAAATAAAGTAACATTTGCTACCGGTACCCTGACTGATGACGCCTTGTCCTGGTGGAATGCATACGCCCAACCTATGGGAATAGATCAAGCCAATAGGATCACTTGGACTGAATTGAAAAGGCTCTTAACAAATAAGTATTGTCCTCGAACTGAAGTCAGAAAAATGGAAGATGAACTTTACAATCTGACTGTAAAAGGAAATGATCTTAAAACTTACATTAGAAGATTCCAAGAATTAGCAGTCTTATGCCCAAACATGGTACCAAACACCGAGAAACTCCTGGAAGCTTTCATCGGAGGATTACCCAGAAGTATTGAAGGAAATGTTACCGCCTCAAAGCCTCAAACTTTGGAGGAAGCCATTACCATAACCCAGAGGTTAATGGATCAGGTAACAAAACACAATTCTGAGCAAGGAACCAATGATCACAAACGAAAGTTTGATGATGAAAGAAACACCACCGACAACAACAACTACCCCAATGATCGCAACAACAATAACCACTCCAACAATCGCAACAACAACAACTACCAAGATAACCGCAACAATAACAACCGTAACAATGATCACCACCAACAGCAGAATAGGAGGCAAGAAACCTTCAGGGCTTATACTGCCAACAATGGGTATACTGGAAACCGTCCCTTGTGTAAAAGATGCACCCTACATCACATAGGACCTTGCACTGTCAGGTGTCAGACTTGCAACAAGGTAGGTCATCTGACCAGGAACTGCAGAAACAAAGGACCAGCCACTAGAAACAACCTACAACCAGTATCCATAACTTGTAATGCCTGTGGAGAGAAAGGGCATTATGCAAATCAATGCTCAAAAGCAAACAACAGGGCCACAGGGGAGCCTACTTACTAAGAGACAAGATTGCTTTTGTTCGCTTTAGGATTTCTACCCTAGAAACAACTCTCGAGGATATTCAAGTTCGCCACCAGTTATATATGAAGGATCTTCTAAAACCCACTTCATAAGTTTAAAACCCCAAACACCCAAGCTACAATCTTTGTCATTTTATTTACTTTTATCTAAGAATCCTACCACTAGTGCAACGACTCGTAAAGTTTTGAGATGAAAGAAATAAGTAAGAATATGTAAGATATGTAAGATAAAGTTATCCATGAAATAATAAAGTGGTAATTCCGTTACACCTTCATGTCTGATGATATCAAAACTTGACATCATTTGTCAATCCCATTAGTTCTATTATATTCAACTCTGAATACTCGCCTCATACCTTTGAAACACTTATGCAAAGATCCTCGACTGATAATATGGGCATCTGTGCAATTAATGTCTCATTATTCTTCCCGTTGCTTCTTATGATTTTGAAAAATCATATCATCTTCTACACATCACCATTTTGATATCATGTTTTATGCTTAGGTAGAATAATTTATAACCGTCTTATTGAAATGAATTAGGACGCCTCTTTTTGTAAGTGACAAATTATAAATGAGTAGGCTTAAGTATACGGCATTTGTACGAACAAATCCCTTACTTCATGAAATCATTGTCAATATTACCCTCATATGAATGAATCTCTGAACTTTTACATTCTATCATTCGACTAAATCTCGGGACGAGATTTCTGTAAGGTTGGGGGACTATAACAACCCTAAATTTTCATCAATATAATATCTATCTATTAAATAAGATGCACTATTATATAACCTCCTCTTATAGAGAAATTTTTGCTTTTTCATTATGCCAACGTAAACTTGCATCCTAACAGTAAACGAGCTCACACAACCTCTATCAATGCCATCTCTATCTATGTTTACATCATGTAAGCATCCTAATATGTCAAGTCTATATCCTAATATCATTTTTACTAAATACATTATCCATTTAACATACTTTTCAAAACATTATATCAAAACAAGCATTAAACGTTAAACGTTTATATCAAAACCCTAATTATATGTATTGTATACATATAAAATGAATGTACAAGCCTTTAAAGCATGTGTAGAAGTATCAATGAACAACATTTGAATATCTTTACCCTCCTAAATCAAGTTACAACTTTCTAAAGCTCAATGTACAAGTCAATGATGCAAGAAAACCTAATTAGGTCATTTAAGCTCCTAAATCATGTTTAAACTTTACCACCACTTTAGTACAAGGTACAAGCACTTAATACATGACTCTTAAACCTTAAACCTAAACCCTAATTCATCCTAAACCCTAATCTAAAACCCTAAACCCTAAAAACAAAACCCTAAACCCTAATTTCACTTTCAACTAAAAACTAAACCCTAAACCTAAAACTGAAGAGCCCTAAACTTAAATCCTAACCCAATCCACAGTCCTAACATTAATCCTAAACCTTAATCTATCCTAAACCCTAACCCTAACTCGAAAATAAAACCCTAAAACCCTAACCGAACCCTAATCCAACCCGATACACCTTTAGCTCCATTTTTACCCATTTTTAACTCAAGCAACCAAGCAAGCACCTCCATGACCTCACCCTTATGTCTCCAAGCTGCTTACAAGCACCTCAACTACTTTACTTGGTCACCAAGAGGCCTCATCACCTCCTTTCTCCTTCTTGTATGACGTGGCCTCCAAACACCCCTCCAACACTTCATGGCTAGTTTCTAGCTTATAAGACTCACCCTACTAGCTCTCCATTGTTCCACCTTAACTAGCCTCCTATGACCCTTGGCCACTACTCCAATAATACTTGGGCACAAAGGGTCATTCGACCCTATAAATAGCCGAACACACACACCCCATTCAATCACACCTCAAAACTCAATATATACAACAATGGAGTCTTAAACAAGATCAAGGAAGATCAAGAGAAGTCCCTAAGCTCATAATAGAAGCCAAGAATCAAGAAAAAGGAGTCCTTGAAGTCGTTACTAGGCGTACGAACCCGAAAACCCCATTTCGACCCATTTATAGCTCAAGTAAGCTTAAATCTTGTTCAATAAGCTTATAATCTGTATTGTAATGTTCATAATACTCTTAAGATCATATATAAACTCTTGTTTGAAGCTTTGAATCCTCAAACCCATGTGTTTTTTATTAAAACCCTAAAAACAACCCGTTTTGATTTTCTAGCTAACGAATCCTTTTTCTAAACTTTGGTTATGTTAGAACATCTTATTTTAGCTTATTTTAATAAGCCATAACCTGCAAATATCATTTGGAATCTTAAAATAAGCTTGCATGGCTTTTTGGACTTGTTTTGCAAATATTTCCATGCATAAGGGGTTATAATTTAATTCTAATATTTATAAACTAAAGGGGCTGAAAATGTCTTGATTCTTAAGTTTTACTATAAGGACCTATTTTGCCAAGTTTTCAAAGTTAAAGGTATAAATTATAAATACTTTTTTATTTAAAGGACTAAAAGGTATAAAACTTTATAACCAAGGTATATATTGCAATATTGCAAACTTAAAATATAGAATATATATTTTTTTTATAATTTATAAAATATATATTAATGTCTATATGACTTTAATTTTATTAAAAACCCGACACATTTATCGTTATTAATCATAAATCGACGCATTATTTCGTTATATATTTAACGTAATTTATCATCGACTAGCTTTTGAAGAAACTTAAATGTATCACATTACTAGGGAGCTTCATGTAAGGGGTTTCATTTGGGTATACGTTTTGACGAGTTTGCTGGATTTACGATTTAAAGTGTCCTGGCTCCTCAAACGTTTACTACATGACCTCTGAATTATGATGGCCCGAACAGTGATACAATATTTCCATAATAAATCCAATCAAAGTGATATTTCATTATGACATAAAACATATCCAATCAAACTAAGACTTGACATATTACCCAGGTTGTGTGACGAAGCCGTTACTTTCACTTGATATACTTTTGCCATCAATCAGATTTTCCCTGTTAAGGTGAGTTCATAGCCTCACTTTTAAATCTCTTGAATGTTTTCATAAACCCGTGAGGGGGATACATGCTATAAACTATGAATACAAGTGTTTTCTAAATGTATGCTATCATAATATATTATTGCTTGTGATCTAAGTCCCTTTATGCCAAAAGACCCCACTATCATGGACCATTAATCACTTGCGAGTGAACGCGAATATGGTGGATAGGCCTATTGGGATTGACGAATCCCGTTTGTGTTAGCCGGATAGGTAACCAAACGCACTATATTTGAATCTCATAGGTATATGGCAATTACCTACACCGGGGGCCATTATCATTATATATATCATTATTGATATATACACAAGTCAGTTTGTGTGCCATGAGCTTAGACGCAATAATACACTATTAATATTGTTTTCCATGATAATTGTATTCGTTGCAATTATTACCATCATATTAACTTGTATTCAACCATTTCAAACACTTATGGGTGTATAACAACGTAACCCACTGTTTATAATGACTTGTATTCAAAACTGTTTTCCATAATAATTGTACTCATTACAATTATTACACTTATGGGTGTATAACAACGTAACCCACTGTCTATGATGACTTGTATTCACTATTTACCATAAACCTATGAATTTCACTCAACCATTGTGTTGATCTTTTTAGCATGTTTATCTCAGGTATTTGAGCAACTTATGGCACGGAGTGGCACGGACTTGAAGATGGCTAAACTGTTATCATTCAACTTTATGTTTTCCTGTAGATTTTGGGACCTCTGTTTGTAAAAACTCTGATGAATAAATGAATGATAACATCTTTTTCCAAAACGTCTCTTTATGAGTCGTTTTCTATGATTATGACTGTTGTACTATGAAGTAATACCCCAGATTAGCTTCCGCTGCTATATTTATCAAAATGGGGGTGTTACAGTTAGATTCATAGAGAGGCCACTATCTACAAAATCAACACGCAAAAAATGGTACTACCAAAAATGTACAACTTGCGGAAAGAAGGTCAAACAGGAAGATACGATTCCCAAATGCAAAGACCATAGGCCCCATGCAACTATACTCTACAGGTAAAAACAGTTTTGCGCCATATGTATAATAGCTATGAATGTATTAACACTTCCACAATTACAACTACTGCTTTAAAGCCATCTTCAGTGACGGATTGGCGACCACATCCATAACGTGCTTCAGAGATCAAGCTAACTCCTTAACGAGGGAATGCAACGAGCTTTTGGTAGAAATAGCTGGCAAAGATCCTTGTAAGTTATCACCGTTATTGAAAGAACTGGAAGGCACAACACATACATTCCACTTCCATTTTGACACCGAAAGCACCTCAAAAAGGCCATAATTCATTCTAGATATCGTCTTCAAAAATCCTACCATGTCATTGCCTGCACCATTGCCTAAAGATTCCACAAACCTTAAATCCAGTGCAGAGGATTAGCACATGTACCAAACGACTGAGGCAACCAGTCCACTGTTACGTTGACCACTAGCCTCTGCAAACCAATCAACGAGTGTGAGACGCGGCGAAAGAGCTGTGAGCGCTGGTATATTCTATAGTGGCATCCACAGGACGCTCGCGACGCATAAGCCGATCTATCACGAATGCGATAGTGGGCGGGTTAGCTCCTCTAATCGGTGGGTGACTGGAGCGTGGGATTGCGGAGGAGGATGGAAAAGAAGCGGAGCGATAAGGAGGTAGAAGGGTGAATAGTGATGAATTAGAAGTCCAACATAAAAAAACCACCAACAAGAACAATTGACACCACCGAGCGACCAACCAATCAACCTCATTACAAAAAGGAAGACCAAGCAAGCTGCCATAACAATCTACCCTAAAAGGACACTGTTTTGAAATGATCTAAAAAGCCGAGACTTCTGAAATTGTGAAGAAACTGAAATGCGACGCATGAACAAAGCGCCCAGCATTCCTACAGTGTGTATGCAATCTACCAATGAAATCTCTATGTATCCTGTTCACTGTATCTTATGTACTGCAACTGTCACAGAAAATAACTACATTCCGTAAATATATATTCTTCTTTTGTATAACTAACTACAAGAAATACCAAGAACTTTTACCATATACACACCGTTACAAATAAATTAGGCCCCCGTCGCAACACCGGTCACTTTTCTACCTCAATATTTCTATATGTGTTAATCTTCTCATAAAGGACTTAGCTATTAGTGAGGGTAAGCAATAATCATTACTCCTAATAATTTTTGGAGTTTTGGATAAACATCCTTTGTTTGTAATCATCATGTGCTTAGCGTTATTATGTTAATGGTCTAATCTTATAATTTGATGTTTTGATTTTTGTAGGTGGGTTTGGCTAAACAGTATTGTCTTGTCCGGAAAAACAATAAACAAAAAGTCAAGGACCGATGTTTTTCCAAGGTAGGGAATATATATTGAAGCCAGTTTTTTTCACGTGGATATCCACAAACAATTTTTGTTTATAACCAATGCTACAACAAACTTTTTGTGTACAAAGGGGTTTTTCGTCACACATAATAATATAGTTGAAGATGGGCTCAAGTACTATGGATGGGAACTAATAGAATAGAAGGCCAATATTATATTCGTTGGGAGACTTTGGTATATTTTGTACAAAATTTGTTACGAAAAAGCGCCATCTAATAAATTCTTTCTTCTCATAAATTTATTGTTTTTTACATATACTACATATATACATAAGCACTTTTTTTTATCTTTTTAATAAAAGATTTGTTGTTATAGTGTAGAGTTTGATAATTTAATGGCATTTATACTTATATATAGGTAATGCAAAAGAGTAGGATTTAAATTTGCAATTGATTCCTTAATTTATGGAAAAAATATTTCAGCTTAATAATAGATAACTTTTTACCAATTTATCAAAATTACTGATTGATTACGAGGCGATCTGCATGTGAAAGAGCTTATTACAATAAACACTTACATAAACACAAACAAATTGACAATCATTGCTACTTTGCTTAAAAAATTCTTTGTATGATATACAATTTCAAAAAAAACAAATATTTACCAAAACAAAAAAATGTAAACAATAATTATAAGTCATGCCCGCCCATCGGGCGGGCTTAGCCACTAGTGAATATATATATATATATATATATAGAGGAAGGTTAAAATAAAAAGACAAATATTCGTGAGAAGGATAAAAAGAAAACTTTTTTTTAAAAAGTTCTCAAAAAATTCCAAAAAAATTCCATTAAATCAGGTATGTTGGTGCATAAAACTTTTGTAAAAGAAGTTTTTCTAATTTTGAGTTTTTATACGTTTTTTTAATGCGCAAAAAAGAAATTTTGATGCACAAAAAATTTTTGATGCACAAATTTTTCGACTTGTTATAGTTTGATGCGCAATAAAATTTTGATGCAAAAAGTCAAAAGAAGTTGGGTACAAAAACGAATTTTTGATGCACAAAAAACCGATTTAATGCACAAACGTTTTTTTTAATAATTTTTTTTCGGCAAAACTATCCACTTTTAGAAAAACTTCCTTTACAACTTTTTCATGCACCAACATACACGATCTTGTGGAATTTTTTCAGAATTTTTTGAGAACTTTAAAAAAAAAAAATCTTTTTATCTTTCTCACGAATATTTGTCTTTTTATTTGATCTTTATCATATATAGAGGAAGGTTAAAATAAAAAGACAAATATTCGTGAGAAGGATAAAAAGAAAACTTTTTTTAAAAAAGTTCTTGAAAAATTCCAAAAAAATTTCATTAAATCAGGTATGTTGGTGCATAAAACTTTTGTAAAAGAAGTTTTTATACGTTTTTTAAATGCGCAAAAAAAGAAATTTTGATGCACAAAAAAATTTTGATGCACAAATTTTTCGACTTGTTATAGTTTGATGCGCAATAAAATTTTGATGCAAAAAGTCAAAAGAAGTTGGGTACAAAAACGAATTTTTGATGCACAAAAAACCGATTTAATGCACAAACGTTTTTTTTAATAAATAATTTTCTATATAAACCGTTAGATCATTTAATTAATGGATGAGATGACTTGGGCTATTAGTGTAATTATCATAATTAAAAGGAGTGCTAGGTAAAAAGTATTTAATTAGGTAAGGGTATTAAAGGAATTTCAAATTTAATAATTTTTATAACTATCAGTAGTCACGTAATCTCATTCTTGTTTATGACCCCTCCTTTTTCTCCTGGCCCCAACCGCCTCCAAAAAAACCCTTAAAGTATACATCTCAATGATCTTTTTTGTTTTAATCTCATATTTTGATTTGTTGGTTGATAGTGTTGCTCAAGGTGTTGGCAAACGGGTGTAGGTTGCGATCAGTCAATCAACATGATGGAGGTTTGGATGAGTGATCAGCCCATGAGAATAATTTGAACTTTGGTTGTGTTTATATGTTGCTAGACCGGATTTGTGTTCGAATCCATTACAAGCTCTCGAACGTTATCATAAATTTGGACAAATTTCTATCCATCAATCGGCCATCGAATCCTCCGTCGTTGCCCAAATTTATTATGAGATCTGAATACCCTTACATATAAAGGTACAATATAATAATCATGTATGTTACAATATAATAACGAGGGTATCGTCCCCTTTATGCTTCTGCTATTTCAATACCATGGTTTCATGGGCTGGCTTTGGTTTTTTTATGGGCCTTGTCTTTTATGTCTGCTGGGTGCTTTGTTTAGTCAATTTACATGTTTTCTCAATATAGAATTGTGTGTATCAGCAGTATTTGTGTTCTTGGCTAGTTCTTGGTCTCTTTTTTTGTTTTGTTTTGTTTTATTTTTTGGGTCCTTCCTCTTTTAATTATTTTGTTTATTTGAGGAGGGATGCTTTGTTTTGTATCCTTTTTTCCTTTTGGGGTTGTTTATATATTGTTGCCTTTAAAAAAAACGAGGTACAATTATATCTTTATTCTTTTCATGGTTTTATTTGATGTCACAATATAATAACGAGGTACAATATAATAATCATGTATGTTCTTCTTATATGCAGTGTAACTAAGATCAGGTGTCACAAAACATTGCAACGTGCATATATGTTTTTGAAAGTCGTGCACATATGTTTTAATGATATTGACGAAGTTGTGCATGTAGAAAAGACGACGTGTGATGAAGATGATCAACGAAGGCACTTGTAATTTTAGAAGTTGTGCATATATGTTATCGAAAGGCGTGCATATATGTTCTTGCAATGGTACTCATATGTTCTAATGAATTTGAGAGAGAAAGTGAAACGTGCATATATGTTTTTTGAAGAGTGCACACATGTTTTTGAACAACATGGATATAGTTGGATTTATATTTCTAATGTATTTCATTTGATATCAAATTTTGTTTATGTATTTATGTTTTTGGTTTGTTATTTGTATTTGAAATGTATTTCATTTGATATCAATTTTTGTCTATATTTTGTGTTATAAATATTGAAGATTAAAGAATGTGCACAAGAAACATATATGTAATTACCATATTAAGTTAAAATGTACACTAGAAACATAGAATTTATAATATTAAAAAAAACATATATGCATTCATTTTTTTCTTTTGAAAACAGTATATACTAAAAAAATATATAAAAAAATAACAAAAATTAATTCTGAAAATTAAAAGGATTTAAAAAAAACGTTTTTAATAAAAAATTAAAAAAAAAGTCAAAATGTGTTTTGACTATTATACCCTTTTGAATTAAATAAAAAAAAGTAATGATACTTGAACATGAGTTAGACCTACGGGTATTATCGGGTCGGGTTGATTCGGGTTGTCGGTTATCGAAAAGTGACTCACAACCCGACCTGATAAGTAATCAGGTTATCAGGTCGGGTTGTTATCGGGTTGGGTTATTTCGGATCGGGTGATTCGGGTTAATCGGGTTCCTTAGTTTTTTATTTTTTCCCTTTTTAACCAAGAATACTAACCAGAAACCCTCAAACCACTTTAATATAGTCACATCATTATACCGGCCAAAATCATTAAGCAAGTTTTAATAATTTCTGACCTATATCGTACTACTAACAATAAACATAATAAAATTAATAAAGCTAAACATAGTAAACGAGAATAATAAAGAAAAGGGTTAAGAAGAACCGGGATTGGATTAAAGATGACGACGAAAATGATTCTAAACTAAATACTCCATCCAAAAGCTCAAATCAACCCATATACTCATTAAAACCCAATAATCTCCTTAATAGCTCCTTAATAACCATTAATCTTCTTCAAAAGCTTAAAGCTGAATCTTTTTGTGAATTAGAGGTTAAGTAATGAGGCAATAGGCAATTTAATGAAATAAAGCACTTAATTAAGCTATAAATAAGCACTCAAAAGCTTATAGCTTAATAAGCAATATAAAGCCGGACAATTAAAAAAATAAAAAGATAATATTTTTATAAAAAGAAAACTATCTTTAACCTCTAAAAAGCAAAATAAGATACAAATAAGCTATAGATAAGCACTTAAAAAATAATAAGCTAATAAGTTCTTACAAAGCTAGAAACTTTATAAAATAAAAAGATAAGATTTTTTATGAAAAGAAAACTATTTTTAATCTATTAAAAGCAAAATAAGCACTTTATAAGCTAATAAGCACTTATTTAAGCAAGTTATTCTAAGAATAAAAAGATACTATTTTTATAGAAGAGAAACTAGTTTTAAAATATAATTTGAAACTTTTTAGACAAAATAAAAATTAATAAGCTATGGTTAAGCTATAAGCACTTATCTTATTAAAATAAGTTAAAGGTAAGAGAAAAGAGATAGTTGATAAAGAAGAAGAGTAATAAACATAAATAAGCATGACTTTTATATAAATAAGCAAGAACTACATAAGCAAAAATAAGTTAAATAATAAGCAAAAAACTAGAGAGAGAAAAAAATAAGTTGGAAAAAAAAGATGATAGATGTGTGTGTATAGTAAGTTTATATAAAACCCATAGTTACAAATTGGCCCTAAGCAGGGTTTCACATAATTTCAAAACTGCTACTGACTATCTAGAACTTAGCACAAACAACCCTTGAGATATTATCCGGCAAAGGCAGCTGTCAACCCACTACATCAACTATCTGATTCGCCACGTGACATCTCCTCGTTGGTCAATCTGGTGACTGTTGTCTTCTTGTCAGGTGACGTGGCCATCTTAAAAAATATAGTCAGGGGGCAGGACTAGAATTCTCGTCTCTCCAAAACATATAGAACGTGCATACCATCTCTGTTAGCGACACTTATTGTTAGATTATTGCAATTGAATCTTTTTATCATTTAATGGATGGGTTGGGCGGAATTTATATATATTAAAAAATATATATAGATATTATATATATAATTTTTATTTATATAATATAGAGAGAGAGAGAGAGAGAGAGTTATGATCAAATAAGAAGTTTTCTTAAAATAAGAAGGATAAGAAGTAACTATAATCGCATATCCGAGATGCACCGACTTAAATTGATGCTTTTTTTAACTTAGATGCATTATAGCTTTTCAAGCCTTTTAATTAGTTGATATAATTTTTAGATGCATTTCATTGATTTCTCTTGTTTTTTGTTCATCTGCACAGTGTACAAATCTTGAATATCAATTTGCAACCAGCTACACCATCAAATTAACTTTCGAAACTCGAAAATGATGCATATAAATGATAGAATGAAATCTAATGCAAATCGTTAATCTCAAAATGTGTGGTTTTAGTCACTTTTCACCACTTTTTATTTTAATTTATTTCTCACTGAATCCCTACTATATATATATATATATATATATATATATATATATATATATATATATATATATGTATATATACTATTTATATATTATATATATTTTTGGTTACATATTATAACATACTTGATATTTTGTTCTTGATATTTTAAGTTTTTAGATTATAACATACTTGTATACATGATAATGTTACTTATAATTAGACAATTGGTTATATTTTACAAGAGTTAATGGGTCTCAAGTTTAATCATGTTACCGGCGTTCAGGTCATCAAAATCACTATTTTATGAAGTATTCGGTTACATGATTAATGTGTAACTCTATATAATAGATTGATCAGTGATGGTTTATGTATGAAACTATGAATCTTTTAGTATTATAGTTTGTATGTTTTGTGATCTTTATGACTCATGCTATGTAACCTTATTCCTCTATAAGATGGCTCGATCGGATTGATTAAAAAACTGATTTTTAAAATATTGTTGGTTACTAAATGAAAAAATTGTTGGTAAAAGTGGCGTAAAAGTGAGAGCCAATTACTTCATCGAACTCGAGCTTGTGAATCAACACTCGATTACATTTTTCTCGAGAAAGTCAATTATTTCATTAAACTTGAGCTTTAATTAAAAACTCTCGATTGATCACAAGTTGTAAATCTATGTAGAGTTTCGAGCTTGATACATTATTTTTTATTTAAATCTATGCCAACAAACTCAAAGTCATTGGTTACCAATGTTTTAAAATTCGGGTCGACCCGGCCGTATAAACCGTGAACCGGTATCAGAAGCCGGTTTTGAACGAAAAACCCGGTTGAACCGTGATCCGATGGCTCGATCGGATTGATTAAAAAACTGGTTTTTAAAATATTGTTGGTTACTAAATGAAAAAATTGTTGGTAAAAGTAGCGGAATTCCCCCCCCCCCCCCCCCTAAATACCCCAATACATCTGTTAAAACTATTAGATACCAAAAGTGTGTTGGTATTCAATATTGCTTTTACACTGCATTCATTATCATCTGTAATTCTAGTTGGTAATTTGTTTTGCCGAACTAAACTATCGTCGGTAATTATGCCATATGAATATTTACAACAATTTTCTAACAAAAAACTCGTTGGTAAAATAGCGAGAATGCTTCCCTCCAAAAAAACCATCAAATTTTACCAACGATTTATTAGTTGGTTATGTAAGACACTTGTGATTTATAAAAAACATTGTTGGTCTTGTCGACTTTTCCTCGGCTAAATGTGAGATTTAGTATTTTACCAACCAATACATATTCGTTAATAAAAAATTAGTTGGTGATTGTATGATTTCTAGTAGTGTGATCACTACAATAAATATATCATTTGCCTTTGATAATAATGGATGTCTT
Organism: Tanacetum coccineum; assembly: GCA_026074375.1. NCBI lineage: Eukaryota > Viridiplantae > Streptophyta > Magnoliopsida > Asterales > Asteraceae > Tanacetum > Tanacetum coccineum. The sequence continues at coordinate 28,478 of BQNB010002162.1, forward strand.
ATGTATGATGGACTCTTAACATGTCTCAATCATGCTACTATTGTGGGTCTCTAATGTGATATAAATTTACCTTTAAGAAAAAGATATTCATACCAAAACATGTACTCCGTATTTGACATAGAATTCAATGTCTCCTTGAGCATAGAGATGTCAACATCACTCAAAAAATCTCGAGCTTAAATTATAGCAACAAGTTTGAAGGACAAAAATCATAGACAACAAACTTTTTCAAAGGGTTTAAAAGGAAACTCCCTATCCTATGCACCTCTTTCGAGCATCCTTTATTCCTTTTGAGAGTGGAATGCCCTTCCCCAAAGACTTGACCCATGTCAATGAGCACTTTTTTGAGTTTGAGTGATCTTTATTCAAAAGCCGGGATTGAATCCAAGCCTATTTCTCCATAACCTCTCTTTAGTGGTCAAATGCATGTTTGCGATGTATATACTAGCAATGCTAGATATATAAAGGGGTCATGTTATTGCTACCCTCCCTACCATTACTATCCCCTTAATGCCTGCAGTTTTTTATGGTTTTCGTTCCGTATTTTTCACATTTTACAGTTTTTTATTTATAAAATTTTATAACTTCTGTTTCGTATTTTTTTGGTAGTTTTTGGCACATTTTATTAAAGTATAAGACAGTCTTCCCTGCTACGTTGTTTAGTCTTTACTCTTTTGACCTATCAAACCTTATATTTTCAGTTTTTTATTTCACAGTTTTATAATACAAATAAAATTATAAAAATTTAAAAAAAAAAATTAAAGGGGGTATTTGCATCACTTTTAGGAAGGTCTTAATAACTAACCCCTGTATAAAGTAGTGAAATTTTGTTATAAAGATGCATTGAAAATTGTACATCACCGCTTCTATGTTTAGTTAGTGTCACAAATAGCTTTATATAGAGTATTATTAAGAGCCGAGAGTATCATAAAGCACTTGGCCGGCTTCTGCGGAGCTGGCGCCGCGTTAGGGGGCTGATTTGGCGTTCCGAGTGTTGGGGAGAATGTTAAGCCTGCGGAACTAATAGTGAGGGAGTAGGTTTAGATGCGGATTGGGCGGTGTAATTCATCAAGAAACTGGGTGTCGTAATTTTGTTGTTCTGAGTATGTGTAGCGCCTGTTGTGGGAGCTGATTAGGGTAAGAAGGAAATTCAGATGTCGCGCTACCGTCGGCACGCATTAGTTTCGCAAGCAGCCGACGGTCGTCGCTGTTACATGCTTACCGCTTGTGACCCGCTCCTTCTTACGTTTTAAGTCCTGTTCGTTATTCGATGCATTTTGTTCAATTATATGTCTCTACATTGCTTTAGAAGTTATGACCTAGCCGTCGCCCAACCCCAAAAAAGCAACGACGTTGGACGGTGAAGTTACAAACCACAAAACCTCAATATACTCGTTTGATTGAGATAAGTTATCAGACTCTTTTAAAAATCGTAACATGTCTTTGTATGCACTTATGTCTTTTGTTTTTTATTAATTTTTATAATTTTGTTTATTATTATATAAATATACGCGTTAACGGTAAGTGCGGAATCAAAATTTAAAGTTTACAAGTATAATGCTAATTTAAAAGAAGTACGAACAGAAAATTATAAAAAAAACTGTGGTATATCGTAAAAAAGAGACACAAGGGTATAAAATACAAAACATTTGTGCTATGCGTGGGAGGGGGGTTTTATATTGTGCTATTTATAGGACCCTCCCTAAATACCATTCGTACCCCTTACAATTTGGTGTTTTTTATATTTATTTTTTTTATAATTTTTTTATGTTATAAAGTGTAAAAACGGAAAGTGCGGAAAAAAAAATATAAAGTTTACAACGTTTTGTCAAAAGTATTAATTTGTCAAAAATACAAAACAGAAGACGATAAAAATGTAGGAAAAAAATGTTTTATAACGTTTTTGTACATGTTTTGTAAGCGAGTGTTGACGTATGGTTAGACCCCTTTTTAAAAGGGAGATAATTTGTACATTTCAAAAAGTGATTGACACACTCAAAATATGTGTTGTCTTCACATTTATACCCCTACATTATTTCGTGAGTGAGCAAATATTTTTTTTGAACGGCGGATATATATTAGAACTAGCAAGAAGCTAGAAAAAGTTACAAAGAAATAAGGTTCGGATTTTTCATCCACTATATCCTACTAAATTTGATATTACTCTCTATACCTACACATAAAACACGGGAAATTTAGAAACAAGGAACATCAAAAAAAATTAGTCGTAGATGAATACTTTTGTATCGAAATGAGTTCTTGTCCGATGATTCCAAATTAGCCACACGTAAACATAGAAAATCCCTCCATTAAATTTTGAAGCATCGAACTCATTCTAAGCGATCTGAAAACCACTAACAGCAACTTTCATACGAATCAAACTCCACATAAGAACTTTCACAAGAAGCATTTCCTATAGGATATTTACTCCTACCAACGAACAAGGCAAAAAATATATGATTTCGTGGTTTCAACCTCCTTATTAAGTTTGACAAATGATACACTGAATCTCAATACTTACGCGACATATTCAAACGAACTGTGGGTAAATAAGTCCATACGATCTTTCCACGCCAAAATATTGATTGTAATTGGCAAACCAATATGTATTCAGCTGAGTCTTATAGGAAGATCATCCTAATCGGATTTTTATTGCTTCGTCAATGTGAGCTTTCTAACTCGAAGCACCAAGAACTTACCGAACGCCCAAAGCGGACCAAATCCACTATCGTTCGAATCAGATAACATCGTTCCTGCAAGAAACACATTCAAATTGTTAAACTGCTCCAACTCTACATCGTCCTTTGGAGCACGCCGCAAATATTAAAGGTATAATATTAAAGGTATAATAGTCATGACACACACATATTGAGTGTGCCAATTACTTTTTAGAGTGTGCAAATCATCTCCCCTTTTAAAAGTGAACATTGTTATCATCTACCCCTATTAAATATTTAGCCCTCTACTTTATGTTGTCCTTTTTTTCTCAACGACTCTCTTTTCCTTTTCTCACATTATCATCATCTTAAATAATAAATAACATCATCATCATCTTAAATAAATAACATCCATCTGCCCCTCTTCAATCTCAAACATCTTTCTTGTGCATACATGATACTATGATACATAGCAGCGACGGAGCCAGGGGGCTGGAGGGTTCTCGCCCCCCCCCCCCCCCTAAACAATCGTGGAACCATCTTACATAAGACATGTTACAATTTGATAAGCGGTCAAATATTCTTGTTTCAATGGTTTTAATGGAGGTTTTGAGATCTACCAGGAAGATGACGCACAAAAAATAGTAGTAAAAAGATTCCTTCTTATTTTATATTATACTACTCCAACTTAGTGGTGTTGTGTTATGGAAGTCGGCTAGCATGTTTACATTACGAATATGTGAGCCTATTGGGGGCACACACGTTAATACACGGAGAATACGTTTTATTCTTCACGATATATACCGAGGGACTAAACCAAACTTAATCTAAATCACAAGGGTGCCACTGGTTGGTCAAACTCCTGATATGCCTGATAGATAATCATTCGGTGAACATTAGAGCAGGATAAGGATTTGTAGGCTTCCTTGATGGACAAGAATTGGGTCATGCATGTGCCTATAAATACATACATGACGGCCACTTTGTTAACATTCAAGATACCTAAAAACCTTTATACTTAATTGATATTGGTTTTTCCTTGGCCTTTTTATTTCCTGAAATTGCTGGCCTTCTCTAGTTGTTGAGGGTTCGGATCTACTTGTTCTAACCAATTATACCTAAAACCATTAGGTTTTGGTTATAAACTCATCTTGTGCTCGACGTTCAAGAATCAGACACCACGAAGTGTGTGTAGTTTCCTGGTTCGAAGTTAAAAACCCCAACTAGGGTTTTCGGGTTGTTTGAATTCGGTTCATAGGTATTCGGTTTAATTAGGGTTTTTAAACTCTAATTCGGTTCTTGATTTTCGGTTACAAAGATTCAAGAGTTGTTTGGTAATCGACGTATAATACAAGGTATTTAGTTCGTGAAGTTAAGTCTAGCAAACTTAACGTATTCGGTTGACGTGACTGTGTGAGCAACCATAGAGGCGATTATTTTAGTCGCTTAATTCGTTTTCTTGATCAATTATCAAAGAGGTACGCGTTTTCTTTTACTTCTTGTATACGTGTTAATCATATGCTATTACTAGATCAATCCGCTGCGTACTCGTAGTAACTTGGTTACATAGATGTTAAATCCCAACAGTGGCATCACGAGTCAACTCGTTTTAGCTTTATGGGTTACACGTTTTATGTTTTAATTATACGCCTTGTTTACATGCCTATTATTAAAACATATGCTATGATCTGCTGCGTTTGATATTTTATTTATGTTTTACTAGAAAAATATGACAATAATATTTAGATTCTTGCCATAAGATAAATAAAATATGTAGATATTGATCTTGAAAACTATTAAAAGTTAATATAGGTTAAAAAGGAAAATTAAAATTGTTAATTTAGCTTGTATGATTCCTTTTTAATTATTGTCTATTCCGGCTATAAGACCCACTCAATCACAATATGTGGTGAATGGGGCAATCTAGGTACTTTAGCAGAAAACCTAGTGACGGTCTTATGGTTCTCCTTTTGGGGAAGACTCGCGAGGCGAACTCGGATTTTACATGTTTACTTATATGCTTAATGTCATCTTTTAATTATGATATTAGTATGCCATGATTAGTTAATAGGCTAAAATTGTTACACGCCTAATAAATATGCCATATGACTAAAAGATGATTGCTTAAAAGTAGTCTTTAATTTTACAGCTAATGCTATTGCTCATAGTGACCAAACTATTTGTTTTCGTGCGAAACTGTTTTTGTAAAATCTAATAACGGACGTTATATATTGAAAATTGTTTTTCATGAATTAAAAATTCTGGACGCTATGGACTCTTGGGAAGTACGGCTATCCACTAAGGACAGGACTATATGAGAGTTTAGGCGGGCTGTTTTTACGTAATTCCTAAAGAATATGTTTTTAATAAAGCTTGCGCTGGACTGTGTCTCGCCGCTTCTCTTGCGGAGTTTCGATTGGAGTTACGTGCACCATGGCATGTCACAATAGTGTCATTATTAAAAGTTTTTAAATTAGTGTTCCAATGTTGTTTACATGTTCTTTGTTACACGTTTTGACACATTTATGAGAATACCCTAGAAAAAAAAAAAAAAAAAATTTTTAAGTCTATTGCTTCCAATATTTTCTGTAGAACACATGACACTTGGTTGGAGTATTTTGTCAGACCCCTGCGACCCTACAAAACCATGGTGAATTTAGCTACTGGTCAGACCTTTGGTCGGATTTTTCGCACGTTCTGTTTTTGGTGACTTAATTCGAGTCTCTTTGTCAGACCTTGGACTCGAGGCATCATGATGATTCTAAACATGCTTCCGAACATTATTACATGTGGATGACTAATGTTTTTTAACTAGTATCATAATCAAGAGTTGCAATTAAATTGCAATTTAACGCTCGACGCTTACCTCTGCCTCACTTGTTTAAATCACTGGTCCAGACCTTGGGTAAATAAGTGGGACTGCAAGTTGGATTTTAGTCTTAATTAGTAAATTAATTGGTAGTTAATTTCTATAAGAATTTAATTATCGACAATATAAATGTTTTAACTTTTTATTATAGTGACTACCTCAGTCGGAACATTTCGGTATTCAGGAGTTTTTCAGCGAATACATAAACTCAATGGACCCAACTTCATTGATTGGTACAGACAATTTACGTTTGGTACTTTCAACTGAAGACAAGGAACAAACCTTCCTTGAGCATCCTATTCTGCTGCACCAGTTGCACAACGGGACAACAAGTTCCTCCTGAGGCTCTTGCAGCTCACGCTGCATGGGTTAAAGGGAAAAAGGAAGTTGTTGTGCTCATGCTATTAAACATGGTCTAGATATCCAACGAAATCTTAGTCATCTTGGCTGACTTATGACATGACTTCAGGAACTAAAGCTATGTTTCCAAGAATGCCTGAACAGAATTCTGCAGATGTGAGAGAATTTACACTTGCAAGCAGGTAGGGCCAAGGTCAATATGTTAGCTTCACAGTCTAAAGATGAAGGGGCTCTTTGGACAACTTCGAGAGCGACTCGGATCAAAACCAGTTGGTCAAAACCTTGCAGTGAGTCTTATCTTAGTCTCTCTCAATAAGGATTTTGCCAGCTTCGTGCAGAATTTTAATATGCACGGCATGGGGAAGACCGTTAATGAACTACATGCCATGCTTAAGCTGCATGAAGAAACGCTGCCAAAGAAAGATGCTATCCTGCATTCATGCAATTACGAGTAGGAAGGGTCAGAATAAACCAGAAAAATAAACGCACAAAGCTGATAAGTGGGGTCATGGTAAAGGTAAAGGTATGATGGGGTTATGACAACCCTAACATGCATCATTTGCTCCTAAACCTAGACTCTCCACCACCTAGATGGTATAACCCAGCAAAAGGAGCGTTTTGCCACCAATGTGGTGATGTTGGGCACTGGAGAGAAGGAACTGTCCCGGTGTAATCTCCGCCAGAGTTGATGAAAAAGAAGAAGCTATTTTAGGGAGTTAGCACTTCAGGTATTTTCACTATAGAACTTATTTCTTTTCCCTTGTACAATCTTGGATTTATGACATGGTTGTTGGTTACTCATATTTGTATTACTTATCAGGACTACGGGGAAGTAAGATAGCTGAAACCGGGGCTTTGAGTCTGTACAGTGGGCGGATGGTCATCGTTTAGCGTTGAAGCAATAGAAACTTATCATTTATAAGATCACTAAGTGGATTAGTTATTGTTTAACACAATTGGTCATTATGCTACCCTCCTATTACTAGAGTTGTTATTTCAGTTTCACGTTTGTTTGACGAGGTATTTATTAATCTTTTTGTTTTGATGTTATAAATGTTAGTTCATGTTCAAAGAATAATCTAGTTTAACTTTTATGGCTGTCCCAAGGGTATGGTTTTTTTTTTGAAATTGATATGTCTTGTTCTAATACAAACGATAGTTCTATGCATGAAATTACCAATAAAAGAGCCAAAATTAATTTAGACTCTTCTCTCTTGTGGCACTGTCGTCTCGGACAATTAGCAAGAAACGCAATTAAAAGTTTCAAGACATGATTGGACTTCTAATTTCTATTGACATTGTGTCATTAGAACAATGTGTTTTCATGCTTGTCTGGTAAGATGGCAAGAAAACACTATTCACATCAAGTGGAAAGGGCTAAAGATCTACTTAGACTAATACACACTGATGTTTGTGGACCATTTAGAACTATGTCATAACAAGGAGCTAGCTACTTCGTCACTTTTACTAATGACTTTAGTCGTTATGGTCATGTTTACTTGTTAAAGCATAAACATGAAGTGTTTGAAACTTTTAAAGTGTTTCAAAAGGAAGTAGAAAACCAACTCGAGAAGACCATTAAATCGCTACGTTCTGATCGTGGAGGCGAATATATGAGTTAAGAGTTTTTGGATCATCTAAAGGAGCATGGGATTATTTCCCATCGCACTCCTCCTTACACATCATAATATAATGGTGTGTCTAGAAATAGAACCCTACTAGATATGGTTCGCTCCATGATGAGTCAAACAACTCTTCCAAAGTCCTTTTAGGATTATGCCCTTGAGTCTGTTGCACGCATTCTCAACATGGTTCCAACTAAGAAGGGTGAAAAGACACCATATGAAATATGGCATGGGCAAGCCCCTAAGCTGTCTTACTTAAAAGTCTAGGGTTGTGAGGTACTTGTTAAGCGAGATACTCTTACCAAACCTAACAAACTAGAACCCAGATCTATTAAGTGTATCTTCATAGGATACCTAAAGGAAACAATGGGTTATTCTTTCTACTACCCACCCGAGAACAAGGTACTTGTTGCTCGAAATGCTGAATTCTTTGAGATAAACTCTTGATCTAAAAGGCAAGTGGAGTGTGGATGATTGAAGTAATTCAAGAAGAAGATACAAATCCTTCTGTATGAAACTAGCTTAAATCATGAAGAGGTGATCAAGAAATTGATGAACCTCAAAGTGATATCAATCCCATTCGTAGGTCTACAAGGACACGCCATCCCACAGATCGTTTGTGTTTGTACATCGATACTGAGGAACATGAGTTAGGGGATCTTGGTGAACCCGCTAACTATAGAGCTGCATTGCGGGAGCTGAATCAAGAAATGGTTGTGCGATGAATGTGGAAATTGCAATCATGAAATACAATTGATGTATGGGTCTTTGTTGAGCTTCCTCCCTGATGATCGAAACGTTGGTAGCAAGTGCTTTCATGAAAAAGACTGACATGGATGGTGCGTATGCATCTTTAAAGTCGTCTTGTAGCAAGGGCTTCACTCAAACCTCAGGGATTGATTATGAAGAAACCTTTTATCTGTTGCAGGACTTTAGAGCTATAAGGATTATCATAGCTATAGTGGTTACTAGACTATGAGGATATGGCAAATGATGTTAAAAACCGCCTTCCTCAATGGGACATCTCTCCGAAGACGCTATATGGGAGCAACTGAGGGTTTGTGAATCCAAACATATCCTACCATGTTGCATACATTAAGCGTTCCATTTATGACTTAAGCAAGCATCAAGGCAATGGAATAAGCGATTGATGATGAAATCAAGAAATTAGGTTTCACTTCAAAATCCAGATGAGCGATGTGTATACCTAAAATCTAGTGGGAGTATATGTCGTTTATTCCTAATTTTATATGATCGATGAAATATTAACATGGGAAACAATTCTAATGTTACAAGGATGTAAAATCCATATCTGGAAGAAGTTTTGCTATGGAAAGGATTTAGGGGATGCTGCATATATGCTTGGAATCAGATCTACCTTGAATAGGTCAAAGCGGCTAATTGGTTTAAATCAAAGTGCGTACATTGAGAAATCTTGGAAAGATTTTATATGGAAATTCCAGCGTGGAACGATCCCAATGCAAGAAAAGCTTAAATTGAGTAAGTCACAAGGTGCTTCAACGCCTGCTGAGAACCAGCGCACCTATTTACAGAATATTCCCTTATTGCTTCGGCTTATAGGATCTATTATGTATGCTGTGAGATGTACTCGTCCTGATGTTGGTTTGCACAAAACATGACAAGACAATTTCAACAGAATCCGGGTGAAGAACACTGGACTGCTGTTAAAAATATTCTTAAGTATCTTCGCAATACTAAGGATATGTTTCTGGTATATGGAGGTAATTTGAACGATCAGCATCAGCGATTCGTGCTACACTGATGCTGGTATCTGAGGTGCTGACAACTAAAGGCGCAGACTGGATATGTGTTTCGTTCTGAATGAGTGCTGTTGACCTGGGAAAAGTACAAAACAAAGTATTTTTGCAACTCCATCTACAAATGCTAAATTAATCACTGCTTTTGATGCATCGAAAAGAGGTCTGTATGGATTCGTTATATTTCATTTCTGGCTTGGGCATTGTCACCTCAATTGAAGACCCATACGTATGTATTGTATAATACTGGAGCCATAGCAATAGCGAAAGATGATGGAGTCATAAGTGCAAGAACTTTTCACGCAAATGTTTACTTTCTTCGCGGAGACCATTAAGATGGGCGATGTAAGGATGAAAGATTTACACAATGATAATTAGCGGACCCTGTCACAAAGGCTTTGGCATTCCCTAAGCTTTCTGAATTAACTTGGGATACGGATTGTTGCAGCTAGTAGGTTCAGGTAAAAATAAACAGAAGAGTTACGCTGACTTGAAACGTAAGCCAATGGAATTCCAAGTTGGAGACAAAGTCATGCTTAAGGTCTCCCCTTGGAAAGGTGTTGTACGTTTTGGCAAACGGGGGAAGTTGAACCCTAGGTATGTTGGACCTTTTAAGGTAATAGAAAGGGTTGGAGAAGTTGCTTACAAGCTTGAACTTCCAGAAGAATTGAGCAGAGTCCATAATACATTTCATGTATCTAATCTGAAAAAGTGTCATGCCGACGAACCATTAGCCGTTCCGTTGGATGGACTTCATCTTGATGACAAGCTTCATTTTGTTGAGGAACCATTAGAAATAGTGGGCCGTGAAGTTAAACGGTTGAAGCGAAGTCGGATCCCATTAGTCAAAGTTCGATGGAACTCCAAGAGAGGTCCTGAGTTCACGTGGGAGCGTGAAGACCAATTCAAGAAGAAATATCCACACCTCTTCACCAAGACCACACCGTCGTCAAGTGCTGCATTGTGAGCCTTGAGGACAAGGCTCGTTTAACGGGGGAAGTCTATAACACCCTGTGTTTTCAAGTCATTGACGACGTCGATAAATCTACTATTTATTTTTAGCGTTGTACGCGTTTGCTTGTAATTTCATGAATTAAGTTTAAATCGCGTAAGCTAAAAATTAGCGTTCAATGTAAACGGGCATCAAACAATTAAATGTTTACATCAAGCAAGGGTTATATAATTATTTTGAGGATAATTATTAACTTTGTTCATTTTATTTTTATCGGATACGTAAAGTGTATACGTTTCGCGATAAATTGCGTTTAGGCACTCCCGGAACCACAAAAACTTTTCTACGCTTCAACAAATACCCACATTTATACCCAATACATAAAGTTTACTCAAATATATCATATTCATCTCTTAAATGCCGAAATGCTTGCCTTTTATACAAAGATTTACCAAGAAACTCTTCCATTTGGTCAAAACTACAACATACTTCATTAATGAGCACCATGCTTCTTTAATGGCACACCATGCCTACCATACCTTGACCAAAGGCCATACCTAAGACCAAAACCATTACTTGCACCTTACTTTGACTCCTAGACCATGCCTTGCACCATACTTACATCTATATATAAGAGTATAACACTTACACTCTTTACACTTAACAAAAATCAAACAAAAACCTTCCTTTTCCTCTCTATATTGCCACGGCAATAAGCAAGCACTCTTCTAAATCCATAGCAATTTTTATACAACCCATACACTTGCTGCAAACGCAAGAAGAAACAATGAGAAAGCCCTTAATATACTGCTTTCTGCCATACCTGATAGACATCTTCTCAGTTTTCATGATGCTGTAGATGCAAGATCTTTATGGAAAGCCATAAAAGCAAGATTTGGAGGAAACGAAGCATCAAAGAAGATGAAAAGAATCTGTTGAAAACAACAATTTGAGACATTTACTATTGGATCTAGGGAAGAACTAGAGTTCAGCATACGAAAGCCCCCCCCCCCCCCCCCCCCCCGGGAAGCTTTCAGCATATTCCTTAGCTATGCTTGAATTACATGAGGCCTATGGTGTCCATTAAAGATGCCAAATTTGAAGTTTCTAGTAGCCCTACCATCTGTGTGGCCATTAGTGGCTACCATGATTCGGAGACAAACCTGGATTAGGCGTGTTAGACTTTGATGATCTCTACAACAACCTTAAAAGGTGTAGTGAGCATGAAATTGAAGGGGTGTCTCAAATTCAAAACTCTCAAAACATTGCCCTTTCCTGTATGCAGAAGTCAAAGGCCCAGTACTTTTGAAAAAACGTACTGCTTGAACCGCACATATCACAAAAGGATTATACTCAAGCTATCTCGAGCAAGGCACCAACTGCTCCCAACTGTGCTTCTCACTCAGATGAAATCATATGTTCCTTCTTTGCTCAACAAGCATCTATGCCCACAACTCATGATGATGAAGACCTGCTGCAAATTGATGAAGATGCTATGGAAGAAATTGACATTCGATGGCAAGTGGCTATGATAACAGCAAGGATAAGGAAGTTTATGAGGAAGACAGGAAGATCCATTGACCTCAAGCCAAAGAATGGGATTACCTTTGATAAGTCAAAAATTGAATGCTTTAACTGTCAAAAGTTAGGTCATTTTGCTAGAGAGTGTAGATTTGCTAAATACCAGGAAAACAGAGCAAATGGTCGTAATGAAAAGAGGATTGTGGCTATTGAAGATTCAAACTCAAAAGCCTTGGTGGCAACAGACAACAATGAAGATATTGATTGGACCAAGGAATTTGATGCTGAACCAGTGACATATGCTATGATGGCACTGACTGGAGTTGAACAAGATGATTGGAGCATAGAGTTTGATGCAGAGCACATGCACTTTGGACAAGATGGACTTGATGATTTTGACTGGAGCAACAAAGCTGATGATGCACCAGTATCTCTAGCTTTAATGGCTACAAACTCAGAGGTACCTTACTGTTCCAAATGTAGTAAGTCTTATAAACTGTTGCTTGAAAACTATCAAAAAGAAAGAGATAATTTTCAAAGAGCTAGGACTGAAATTCTAGGATATCAAATGAGCTTAGAGTCATTAGAGGTCATGCTTAAAACACATGAAAAGAATGAATATGCATGGGGTGATAAGTATGAACAAATGGAATATGACTTAAAGATAAGAGATTTGAAACTAGAAGAAAAACAAAAGGAATTAGATCAAGCCTTAAAAGAACGAGATGATTTCAAAGTAAAACTTGAGAAATGGTCAAATGCTTCTGTACTTCAAAACGAAGTCCTAAACAAACAAAGATATGTGTCTGATAAGTCATGTATAGGGTTTGGGATTGAGTCTAGCAATAGTATGGAAAGTGACATTTCATCTGGGGATGAAACTTTGACTGATTCTGCGTACGAAAATTTCAAAAGAGAAAAGGCCTACAAAGCAGTACCTCCACCTACAGGTACAATTATTCCACCTAGGGCAAATGTCTCCTTTACAGGGATAGATGACTAGCACAATAGGCATAAAGTTGTATTAATCAAGAGAAATTAAAAAATCAAAATTAGTCAATCTAGTTAATTTGATAGAAATAAAGTCATAATTGAAGATTGGGTTGATAGTGATGATGAAGAGACTGATGTTTCAGAAAGTCAAAAGGAAACTGCTTTTAACTCAGAGAATAGTGAAACATCTTTTGAAAACAGGTCACCAAACAGTCAAAACAGTGTTGGTCAAGAATCTAGGACAAAGGGACTTGGGAACAAAGGGGGTAAATTATGTTTTGTATGTTACAGTCCTAATCACCTTATTAAGGACTGTAATCTACATGAAAGAACCTTCAAACACACCCAAACTCATAAACCTAAGGGAACACAGGGTTCAAGGGAAACAAGACCAGTTTGGAACAACATCCAAAGAGTGAACCATAGTAATTTCTCAAGAAACTCTAGGTACCCTCACCAAAGGAGATCCTTTATTCCATCAGCAGTACTTACAAGGGATGGGTTGATAAGTACTGCTAATGTGACTTATAAAGGTACTGCTAGATCTAGAGTACCACAGGCAGTACTTTCACAAAGTACTGATAGACCTTATCATCCAAGGATGGATAACATAAGACCTAGAACCTCAAGCTTTTCACCATCATCAAGGTCTTCTACCACAAGGACTCCTCATAGACCACAAAGACCCAAGAAAATTGTTAAATCTATCTGGGTAAAGAAAGGAAGTACTATTGGATCCCAAGCAGTACTTCCACAAACTGTCAAAAAGAGTGCAATGATAAATCCAAAACAAACATGGAGACCAAAAGGGAACTATCTAGATTCTGTGAATAGGGATAATGGATCTTACACACTCAAGCAATTTGAGTATGTAACTCCATTGGGGTATCAAGTGAGCTCTATGACTTGGGTCCCTAAAAGAGTCTAATTCTTTGAAATTGTTTGTACAGGGCAATCCAGAAGAAGATCTCAAGGACTATGCTATCATTGACAGTGGATGCTCTGGAAGTATGACAGGAGACAAGGACAAGTTGTCTGATTTTAAAGAATTCAAAGGTGGTTATGTGGCTTTTGGAATGATCTATAAGGTGGAAGGATCCTCAGGAAAAGGAACCTATTAAGACATCTACATGCTTAGACTTTGAGAAAGTTAGCTATGTGGAGGAGCTCAGTTTAATCTATGATTAGTTTCTCAAAATCTGTGATAAGAAGCACAATGTTCTCTTCACAGATAAAGAATGATCTTAGCCTATCTCCAAAGTGCAAGTTTGTTGATGTAGATCTGCGTATTCTTAGAGCTTTCATAGAATGAATGATGTATTACAGCTTGGATCTAAAGAATATTATTCCTCTGGTGGAATATCACTTGTGTGGTTGCAAAGGCAACAGAGGATGAAGTTCCTATTGGCACAGAAGATGGGGCATGTCAACTTGTTTAAATTTAAAAGTTGGTTAAAGACAATCAGGTTAGGGGTTTACCTTTCAAAGACATTCACGCTTGATCACTCATGTTTGGGCCTGTAGAAAGGGTTAATCAGCACAGAGCATCTTGCACGAAGGATTGAAGACAGATACTGTCAGAGAACCTCTTGAATTGCTCTATATGGATTTGTTTGGACCTGTTTCAGTAGAAAGTGTGAATAAGAAGAAGTACTGCTTGGTGGTCACTGATGACTGTAGTAAATTCAGTTGGGTGTTTTTTCCTTGGCCTACAAAGGATGAAACATATGATATGCTTCATGATCTGATTGTGGGTTTAGAAAAAAGCTAAGACATAAAGTAAAGACATTAGGGTGTGATCATGGAACAGAGTTCCAGGAAATTTTTTTTAAAAAAAAAAAGAAATTTTTTAGCTTATGAATGGAATTTTGCTGCCAAGAAAGGAATCAAGAGAGAATATAGCCATTCCAAGGACTCCGCAGCAAAATGGTATTGCAGAAAGAAGAATAGGAATCTTATTGAAGTGCTAGAACTATGTTAGAGACTCACCTTCTACCTATTCAATTTTGGGCTGAAGCAGTCAATACTGCTTGTTATGTGCTTAATAGAGTTTTGGTGACTAAACCTCAAATGAAGACTCCTTATGAAATCTTGATGGGAAGATCTCCTAACATCAGTTTCATGAGACCTTTTGGATGCTCTCTGACTATACTTAATACTCTAGATCATTTGGGTAAGTTTGATGGCAAGTCAGAAGAAGGATATCTGTTGGGATACTCTACTAACAGCAAAGGTTTTAGAGTCTATAACAGGGTCACAAGAAAGGTTCAAGACTGTCTTCATGTAAACTTTCTTGAGAATCAGGAGAATCAAAAGGGAAAAGGTCCTGATTGGATGTTTGATCTTGACCTTCTAACTCCATCCATGAATTACATTCCTGTAAGGAAAGAAAACTATGCTGATTCAAAAGAGCAAGGAATATCTTGTGATGATGTTGAAGATTTAGATGACCAGCAATTCATTGTTCATACAGCTCAGCCTATGCATCCAGAGGAATGTACTGCTGCAAAAGAAGTTTCATTGTCCTCTGAAGAACAAGCTTTACATGATGAGCTTGTAAGTTTGATGCATCAAGAATCTCTTGCCAAAGCTCATAATGATGATCAAAGGATTGCTTTTGAAGAGGAAAAGAGGAGAATATCTATTGCAAAGGGAAAAGAACAAGTTGACAGTACTTTCACTCTAAGTACTGCTAATACACCTCCTCAAAGTACTGGCAATACACCTACAGATTCTGATGATGATATTCCATCTCTTCAAATTCCTTTGATGATGAAAATACTAACAATGAGAAAGATGGAGAACCTAATCACAACAACATGGATAACACCATTGATGTCAGCTCTACTCCCACACATAGAATTCATAAGAATCATACTCAAAGTCAGATTATTGGCCAAAGTACTGCTGGGGTGCAAACAAGAAGCAAGCTCAAAGAAGGTACTTCTGTCCAACATCAAGCACTGCTAAGTTTTATATACAAACAAAATAGAACCAACCACAAAGATCAGCAGACATGCTTGTTTGCATGTTTTTATCTCAAGATGAACCCAAGAAAGTCACTCATGCTTTAACAGATGAAAGTTGGGTTGAAGCGATGCAAGAAGAACTGCTTCAATTCAAGCTACAGAATGTATGGGTATTATGTGACTTACCAGATGGCAAGAGAGTGATTGGAACTAAATGGGTTTTTAGAAACAAGAGAGATGAACGGGGTACTATCATCAAGAACAAAGCACGACTGGTTGCACAAGGGTACAGACAAGAGGAAGGTGTGGATTATGATGAAGTTTTTGCACTAGTTGCTAGAATTGAAGCAATCAGACTCTTTTTGGCATTTGCATCTTTTATGGGCTTTACTGTCTATCAGATGGATGTCCAAAGTGCGTTTTTATATGTCAACATCACAGAAAAGGTGTATGTGAAACAGCCTCCAGGTTTTGAAGATCTTGCTCATCCAAATAAGGTCTACAAAGTAGTCAAGGCACTTTATGGCTTACATCAAGCCCCTAGAGCACGGTATGAAAGGTTGTCTACTTTTCTATTGAAACATGGCTACAAAAGAGGTGCTATTGATAAAACTTTGTTTATCAAGAAGGATAAAAGAGATATCATGTTGGTACAAGTGTATTTAGATGATATCATCTTCGGGTCTACCAAGACATCCATGGTTAAGGATTTTGAGGAGCTTATGCAAAAGGAATTCAAGATGAGTTCAATGGGTGAACTCGCCTTCTTTTTGGGGCTTCAACTCAAGCAAACTGCTGCTAGGATTTTCCTAAGTCAAGATAAGTACGTGAAAGACCTTCTCCACAAATTTGACTTTAGAACCATTAAGCCAGCCTCTACCCCAATTGAAGCTCACAAAGCTCTTGGAAAAGATGAAGATGGTCAAGATGTTGATGTACATCTTTACAGATCTATGATTGGGTGCCTCATGTACTTAACTGCATCAAGACCAGACATAATGTTTGCTGTTTGTCTGTGTGCAAGGTTTCAAGTCACTCTAAAGGTCTCCCACATGCATGCAGTGAAAAGGATCTTTAGGTACCTCAAACATCAACCCAAATTAGGTTTACGGTATCCTAAGGATTCTCCTTTCCACTTAGAAGCATTTTCAGACAGTGACTATGCTGGGGACAACCATGATAGACGATCGACATCAGGTGGATGCCAATATCTTAAAAGACGATTGGTCTCTTGGCAATGCAAGAAACAAACAATTGTGGCTATCTCATCTACAAAAGCAGAATATGTAGCAGCTGCAAGTTGTTGTGCTCGAGTACTTTGGATGCAAAACCAACTTTTGGATTATGGATTCAACATCATGAATACTGAAATCCACATAGACAATGAGAGTACCATATGCATTGTTAAGAATCCCATTCTTCACTCAAAGACTAAGCATATTCAGATTCGGCATCACTTCATCCGAGATTGCTATGAGCAACGGCTCATTAATGTAGTCAAGGTACATACTGATGACAATGTAGCAGATTTACTCACCAAAGGTTTTGACTTGGCTAGATTCAACTTTTTGGTGGTAACAATTGGCATGATGAACCCATAGCTACGTTTGAGGGGAGGACCACATGTAAAGTACTGGTCTTTTAGTGACATACTATTCAAGTAAGCATGGATCTTTGGAAGCACTATTGCCACTCTTAAGGGGAGGATATGAATGATTGTTCAAAGTTTTGATGGGATTTGAAGAGATATTTTGGAAGTTAGCAGGGTTGCATGGTCGGATTTGGGTTGGAAAGCTTTTTAGGTTGAAAGTACTGTTAGGCCAACTCAAAGTACTGCTCGTCTTAGAAAGTACTACTCGGACCACAAAGTACTGCTCCAACGGTCGGTCAATGGTCAAACGTACCTTTTTGAGGTAAAACCGTAATTACAACGGTTACTTTCTCTGCAGCCTGACGTAACCTATAAATACTCAACAAATTTGCATTTTTCTCTCACTTACATTCTAATTATCCAAAACTCTTCTCAAACATCTCCGACGCATATCAAAATCAACAAATCATCAACAAATGGCAACTATTCGTACTTGTAATAAGCACAATATGATTGCATGCATGGAAAGGACGGAGCATAACGCTGATTTTCATCAGATCATCCATTATATTTCTGGATGCTCCATCAATTATTCTTTGTTGGTTGACCCGGACTTGATTGGTCCATGGCTTCAGCAATTTTGGGCTACCGCTTCTCTACGATCAATTGATGATGTTCCACATATTAAAGCAAAGGTAGATGGGAAAAGGATTTTGATTTCAAAAGCTACAATTCGAGCAGACCTACAATTTAATGATGCTGATGGTATTGAATGTTTTCCGAAGCAAGTGATTTGGGACTCGCTAAGAGATATTGGTTATGAGGGTAACTTGGCTCAACTTACTTTCTCTAAACCTTTATTTAGCCCGCAGTGGAAATACCTAGTTCATACCTTACTCCACTGTCTAAGTCCTAAAAGCACATCATGGGAACAGTTTGGGACTAACATAGCTTCAGCTTTAGTAGGTCTAGCAACAAACCAAACGTTTAACTTTTCTTTAATGATTATGAATGGTATGCTAGGACATGTTGCTAATGGTAAACCTTTTATCATGTATCCTAGATTCATTCAACTTTTTTTGAACAAACAATTAGAGGGAGTAACTAAAACTCAAAGCTTTGTACCATCCGTTACTCTTCCCTCTAAGGTGTTTACCTTCATGAGGAAGACAAGCCCTAAGTTCTCAGGTAGGATTACACCTTTGACTCCACCAATGTTAGAGGTTATAGCAGCCTTAGCAGCAGAGGAAGCACATAGTCAGAGTATTCCTTCTAGGGCAGAAAGTTCACCAAGGGATGCTCAAGGTACTGCTCATGAAAGTACTGCTCAAGGTACATCTACTCAAAGTGCTGCTCAAGCCAGTATTCAACAAGGTACTGCTGTCTCACAAGGTACTGCTGCCTCACAAGGTACTTCTGAATCTCAAGGTGCTGCTGATATTCCACAATCTCCTAATGATTTCACTCCCACAGATGAGTCTCAAACATCTGGAGGAGATGAGGGACTTTTGGATATCTATGCTCTAAACAGGGAGGTTCGAAGACTTAAGAAGCAGAATATTTCTTAAGCTAAATAGATTCTTAAGCTGAAAGCCAAACTCAAGAAACTGTCAAAAGGAGTCAAACCATTGGTTAAACATTACAAACTCTAGATGAAAAGTCAGAAGTATAAGAAAAGAGGGAGGAAGCAGAAGAAGAGAGTGTCTATAGTCAAACTAGGGAGGAATAAGGATGAAGGTACTTTCTCTGAAGAGCACTATGTTTAAGAAGATTATACAGCAGATCTTTTCTTTGAAGATATTGTTGATAAAGATGCTGTTGTTACTCCTGACTTGGAAAGAAAAAGATATGAAACTGAAGAAATCAATGTTGAGGAGAAAGAGGCTTCTGATGTAAAGAGTGGAGATACTGAAGAATTGGATTTGGAGAGGACTCAAAGTACTGCTAGGCAAAGTACTGTTACTCCAGGGACTTTAAACTTTGATGATGAAGCAGGTCCTTCAAGTCCAATTCAAGAAGAAGAAGCTGAAGAAGTTTTTTTAGCCCGCAGTGGAAATACCTAGTTCATACCTTACTCCACTGTCTAAGTCCTAAAAGCACATCATGGGAACAGTTTGGGACTAACAACCTCAAGTTTCACAACCAACTCAAGCTACTGACCCAAATGATAAAGGTAAGGGGGTATTGGTTGAAGAGTCCAAAAAGAAGAAATTAACTCTTCAACAAATCAGAGCTTTGGAGACTGCTAATGATGAGGAAGTTGCTAGGAAGATTCAAGCAGAATGAGATGCAGAAGTTGAAAGGAAAAGGTTAGAAGATTTGAAGAAACCAAAGATTCTATTGAAAAAACCTCAGACTCTTGCTTAAGAAAGGAACCAAATGATGAGCTTCTTAAAGAATAATGTAACACCCCAAAAAATACAACAATGCAGCAGAATACCACATGGGGTGCTACTTCATAATACACAGCGCTAGATACAAGAGAACGACCTCTAAATGTGTCGTTTGTAAAACAATCTCGTTGATTTAATCAAAATCTTGAATTTAATATACATTTGTCCCATAATTGCATCACAATGAAAAGCTTGAATGTATACACTCCAATGCACTTTAAGAAATCCGAGCATATGATTTCCCTGAGAAAAACATGCTTAAAAAGGTTAACATAAAGTTGGTGAGTTCATAGATTAGTTTAAATATGAATGTAATCCACTGTATCATCACAGTAATCCCAAAGATTTTATAAATAATGCACGACACATTTTATGTCACCCAAAAGTACCAATCTTATCCCAAAGATTTTTATGAAGAATGCATGACAAATTTTATGTCACCCAAAAGTACCAATCTTATCCCAAAGATTTTTGTAAAGAATGCATGACAAATTTAATGTCACCAAAAATGTATTCCTGGCACCTCGTGCCTATCGATTTCCCGAAAATAATGTATATAAAGTAGGACCGCAAGACTTTTCCCGTGATAATGCAACACATGCAGGCATCACAAAACTAGATTACATTTACACTAAGCTCATGACACGGAAGCTCGACGTCCCAACGTGATAATCCGACATGTTATAACGTTCGTTCCCAATGATAGCTAATCACCCGAACGGGGGTTGTCAATCCCGAATAGGTCTATTTTATATCATTCGCGTGGACATCACGCTATAATGTTCGTTACCGGCGATCGCTAATCACCCGAACAGGGATCCACACCCGAATAGATCTATTTCATAACATTCGCTGGCTCACCCTCCAAGTGATTTGCAGTTCATAACGCTGTGCGTAGAACTGTAATGTACCCAATTTGGCAGTGATTTAAATCAATTCTCCCGTTACCGTGGTCCCCCTCCAAGAACACCCGGCAGTAAAGTATAAGTAGTTACTCCCGTTACCGGTGTCCCCTCCAAGAACACCCGGGCAGTACCGTTTTGTCATCAGTTCAATCCGCTTAAGCTAATCCGTAATCATAAAAGTATAGTATGCGTTTACGTTCAAAAGTAAACCAGGTTTGATATCTCCGCTCGCGAGATAATTTAAATGAGTAATAAACCCAAAAAGGAATCAACCATTAAATGCGTTTGTAAACATGTATGCGACAAGTTAGAAAAAATGAGCACGTAATAATTTTTAAATCACAAACACGTAATTGAATTTGTAAACAATCAAGGTTTCTCAACCCCAAAATATATGTAAAACATGTAAAACGTGGGGCTATGAAACTCACATTGATGTTGAAGAACGATCGACAGATAGGCATCTAATATGCACAATATGAACGAAAGACGAAGCGGCTCGATCAAGAAGTCGCAGCTACTCTTAACGGCTAAGTCCCACTAGCCTAGGATAATGTATTTGGGTTTCCTGATGGATAGTCACCTCGACAAGGTCCTTTAATAAAGATTCAGAATTTAATGTTGTAAGGTTTTGGTGGTTGGTAAATAAATATTTTGAAAAAATACCCCGAATGATGTAATATATATTCATAGTACATGTACATATGAAACTAACCCATCATTCCTACCGTGAATTATATAACAAAGACAGTCAATCTAGATATTAATGAAAAGTATATAATACCTTGCAGGTATTATATCATAAGTGTGGGTAATTATTTAAACTAGTTAGTTTGACCCTACTAAAAAGACTTTGAATAAAAGTATACCCATGTCTTAATGTTATGAATCAACAAACCATGTTTGTAAAGTTTGTAACCATTATAAAATATAAAATAATATTTTATAAATTATCTTTCGTTTCTTCGACGGGTCGTGTCTAAAATAGTTCGTCTCATTGTAAAAGTATAGTTTTCTCGCGTTCAGTTTATTCGCGGTTACTTATAATACAATTTCGATATATAATTTAGTCCCTTTTTAACGGTTTCTGAAATAATAGAAACCTTTAGTAAAACATTACTAAGTATAAAACTTCTATAAATTTCGCCATGACATTTTCCACTTATACAACGTTATTTCCATATTTTATAAAAGTCCCTAACCGTTTTTTCCCACTTAATCAGTGACATCAATATTGCCAAACCCTCCACGTGTATTTAAATATATAAACATAATATATAAATATCAACTGAACATAATAATTATTTAACTTATTTAACCATTTTAAACCACCAATGATATATATTCCCAGTTTCAATGTTTAGTAAACCGTAAGATGTATTTTATTCACCGTTTATCATGAATCCAAACTTACCCTTTTATGGTATTCCGCTAACCCAACACACCTCCTTGTGTGTTCCTAATCCAAGCCAAACGTACCCCTTGCTGTGCCCGCTGTCCCAAACACCCCTTTGGTCATATTTGCACAGCCGAACGCACCCTTTGTGGGTGGGCTGTTAAGCCAAACGCACCCTAATGGTATTTACAGCAGCCAAACGCACCCATGTGCATGGCTGCTGTTAAGCCAAACGCCCTCCTGTTGGGCTGCCATAATACCAAACGCCCCTTGGCTGTTTCGCAGCAATCCCAAACGCACCCTAATGTGATACTACTAGTCCAAACACACCCCAACCAATGTCAAATCGAGAAACAAACACCCCATTCACGCTTATAACACCAAACCGCACACCACACTTATTGGAGTTTAAACCCAATAAACTACCACTCCTAATGGCTGCTGCCATTAAAACAAACGCACCCATTGTTGGTGATATAACAAACAAACGCACCCTTCCTTGGTGCTGCGACAACCCAAACGCACCACTAGGTGCTGACCAAGAAATCAAACGCACCCTAATTGTATAACGAGTAACCAAACGCAGCCTCTTGCTGCTAAACCCGCAACCAAACGCATCCTAATTGTACAACAACTAACCGAACGCAGCCTCTTGCTGCTAAATAAACCAGCCGCACCCTTTGGCTTATAACCACACGCAGCCCTTGCTGCTGCCAAATAAATCACGCACCCTTCCTCTTGCGACCCAACCCGAACGCACCCGCTGTTGGGTTTATACACAACCAACGCACTCTTTTTGGGTGTTATAATTCCAACCGCACCCTCATTGGTGGCGGCTGAGAGACAGAGATGACGCAAATGATGATGATGATGCCATGGTGATGAGGATGACGATGGAGGTATGATGATGATGAAAGTGGTGGTGTATGGCAGCGGCGAGTCGAGTGTGGTGTGAACGGCGCGTGACCGAGAGTGGTAAGTGGGGAATCGAGTAGATCCGGTCGTGAGGACCATCATTTGGTGTTCGCTCGGAAAATCCACGCCTGAAAGAATTTTCCTGGCGGCGGTGTGGGGTGGCCGTACGGTGAGGGGCTGCCGGAAATGTTTGGGGAGGGAGATGAGTTTTTTATGATTTGTGTTGTGTAATATAGATGAGAAATGAATGAAATGAAATATAAATTATATATATATTAAATCATGTGGCAATTTATATATAGTGTAGGGTTTAATTTGTAAAATATTTACGTAGTATTTTATAACTTTTCGGTTCGGACTCATTTTGAGCGACTAACAGACATTCAACACACGAAACTTCGCCAATGTTTTCCGAATCATTTTCTGATAAAAATGAGTAATTCCACTCGACTAATTTTTTGTAAACGTTTCATAGAAAATTTATTAAAACTTTATTATCATAATATATTTTTTTCGATAAACTTTATCCGAAAACGAATTTTTAACTTTTAATAATTGCGTTTTTAACATACGCTTTCGATCAACACGATAATTAATTTATTAAATATTTTTATTTAATAACTTATGATAATTAAATATAAATTTAATTATTTTGGGTCGGTACGCCGTTGTGTTCAAAATTTTAGCGAGGGCATTTCAGTCACCTTCTGACTGTTTCCAGGTCTCGGTCAAAACTGAAAAGTTGCCAGGAATGTCGTTTTACATTAAATTGCTTTAGAGGTCCGAGTTGTGAAAACGTGCTTTAGTGGTCGTTCTTATAAGTCAAGCCAGACACTAAAAGTCAACGATTGAAATAGTCATTCAAAAATTCGAAAATTCTCGGATGTTACATCAGATACATCCGAACAGATAATGGAACGGAATTTGTCAACCAAGTTATGTATAAATACTATGAAGGTGTTGGCATATTTCATCAAAAGTCTCTGTTATGAGATTACCATCAACAAAAGCGCGTTGTCAAAAAAAAAAAAAAGACGAAATCGTACACTTGTGGAAGCACGACTACAATGCTGATATTCTCAAAAGCACCGCTGTTTCTATGGGCAAAGGCTGTAGCTACTGCTTGTTTACACTAGACCGATCCCTAATTCATACTCGTACAACAACAATAACCCCTTATGACTTGTACAGATAAAACCTAACTTACATTTCCCCCTGAGTATTTGGTGCCTGTTCTATCCTACAAATGATAACGAAGATCTATGAAAATTTTCAAGCCAAACTGACTTTGGGAATTTTCGTTTGGGTATGCTCCTAGCCAGGACAAGCTATAGAATCTACAACAAGAGAACTCGTCGATTAATGGAAACATTCACTCACATTCGATGAGGATGCACAATAATGGCGAGTCAGGACCTACCTATCATTAATGACCCTGGACAACTCAAAACAGGGCTCGCTACACCCGAATAAAGAGCTGAGATGTTATTTCAACCTATGGTTTGATGCATACATTGAACAAATCCGATACAATAACCAGATTAACTTCGGCTAACGCATTAAATGCTCAAGTTGTTCCACCTGGTACATCTTTGTCTATAATAATTGCTCAAGACGCACCATCTTCAAGTGCTTCATCGTCAACATCAGATATGCATCATCCAGTCCGACATCAAGGTATTGCAGAAGAACCCACTCTTGAACGACCTCCACCAATCACTCACGATCTCTACATCCTTCATTTTAGAGACCTGTTCGGCACATCCACATCGGGAATGTTAATTCAGCGGAAACCACAACCAATATTACTTCAACCCACCAGATCATCTCAGAAGATGGAACCAAGAACACCCTCTTGATAACAATCGTTGGCAAACCCTCTCGTCCTGTATCTACCAGAAACATTTAGCATCCGATGCTTTATGGTGCTGTTTCCATACTGAACTGTCCAAAGTCAAACCCAAGAACTTCAAAATGGCCGTGATAGAAGACTGCTGGTTTCAAGCCATGCAAGATGAAATTCACGAATTTGATCGGCTTTAAGCATGGGTAGTTAGTACCTGCCATTCCTTATTTATGGGTATCGCTTCAAGTGGATATACAAAGTGAAGCTTGCTGCATTGAGGTGATGTACTGAAAAACAAGCTTCGGTTAGTTGCAAAAGGATATCGTCAGGAGGAAGGTATTGATTTAGAAGAATCGTTTGCTCCAGTTTCACGGATAGAGGCCATCAGAATATTCATTGCCAATGCTGCAACCAAGAATATGATCATCTACCAATGGAAGTCAAACCTATTTTTTCTGAATGACGATCTTCAAGAAGAGGGGGGGTGGGGGGGGGGGTGGGGAGTCTTTGTCAGTCAGCCTAAAGGATTTGAAGACAAGGATAATCCTACTCACGTTTATCGTCTGAAGAAGGCTCTTTAGTGGCTAAAGCAGGCAACCAAGGGCGTGGTTGACACCCTATCAAAGATCCTTTTGGCCTAACAAAATCTTCACGGGGTGTTAGAGGATCTAACGATATTACACACGCAAATCAGATGCGTGATACATGCGGGATGTCTAGATTCAAGAATCAGTACGTTCGGAAGTGCTCAGTATCTTGAGATAGATTGGTTATCTGGTCCTCAAAGAAGCAAAAGAAGCACTGCAAATAATCTACAACATAGGCTGAATACATTACCATGTCTGGATGTTGTGCTCAAATCCTTTGGATCGATCATCAGCTCAAAGAACTATGGATTTGACTTCACTAAAATTCCTCTGTACTGTGATAAAAAACAAAATGCAATTGCTCTTTGCTGTAACAATGTCCAGCACTCTCGATCAAAGCACATTGACATACGTCACCATTTCATCCGAGAGCAAGTGGAAAATAGAGTGGTTGAACTCTACTTCATGGAAACGAACTATCAACTTGCGGACATTCTCACAAAAGCATTACCAAGAGAACGGTTCGAATTTCTTCTTCCACGCCTAGGCATGAAGAGTTTGACCCCTGAAACTCTCAGACGCCTTCAAGAAGGAGAAGATGAGTAAACGAAGTGCCTTCGTGTATCCTTGGTACATATGTTATAAAAAAAGGCTTAGTAAATATTTTAAGTCATTTGGAATTACTAAATGGTTTGCAATTACTTCAGATTGCAACCCGGTTCGCTGTCGGGGCATGGATTACTTAAAATCCATGCATTATGGGTGTGCGCGTAAATTTTACATCTCAATCAACGACTGCAGCTCTTTCAATAGAAAAACGGGTCGTTGTAGAGGGGAGAGTGGAATTTGAGAAGTTGGAAAAATTACCTCATCACACTGGTTATAAGTAGAATATTGGGAAGGATACTTCTACATGCTTTTGGAATGTTGAAATTGGTCAGTAAGTGAACCACCTAAGTTAAAAATCTATTAAGATAATGTTTTTGTATTCTAATAGGTGAGTAATGATGAAGGGGAGTTAATAATTTTAACCAACGGGCCAAAAATGACTATGTATATATAATGCTTAGGGACTTTAATGTAATTTGCTACATGTCTCCTAGTTTTTTTTCATCAATAGGGACTAAATCTGCCAAGACTCAAACTTTGGACAAACTTAGGAATGCTTAAACATGAAAATAAAAGAAGATAGAAACCACAGGGACTGAATCTGCCAATTTCAAAAGTTATAGTATAAAAGGAGGCGCGGGGTTGCCTTTGATCGAATCTTTCCAAAATTTATTGTCCAAACTAAAAAAAACAACACACTCTCAAGAACGCAACTCGCCGCCAAGAACCTTTTTCCAATCTTTGATTTCCAGTGTTTTTCTTGCAAAGGTAATCATCAAATCTTGTTCTATGCATGTTAATGTATCTATAGATTAAAGGAATCAAATTTAAACATATTAAAATGAGCAGAATAGTTAGACTTCAAATCTAGTCGGTTGAAATATTTTAATTATTGTTTGAAAACTAAAATTGAATGAGGGGAAAGGTGCGGAATAGGAATGTGATCACTATGATATATTGGTTTAACCATTTGACAAACATCTGTGTGCCCTATGCTTAATCTTGCATTCGTTTTTGATCAAAATGTTTATTCAAGTGTTTGAAATGGTAACTTTGTTGTTGGGATTAGTAGATTGTATCTTTAACATTTGATTAAATTCCCTGAATTCGTTCCCCAAACTCCTATGAATGGTATAGGTTATTTCTCTATGGCGGTTTGCGTTTGATAATAAAGATGGTTGTTGGTTTACGTATAAAGATGGTAGTAGTGAGTTTGTGTTGCTTAGGAATGCCTCAGGATGTAGTTAGGACTGCCAAAGGAAGTGCGTGGTTTGAATTATAAGTAGTCATTCCTCATGGCGAGTTGATTAAAATTCTAGGTGGCGGGTTGATTTTAATACTATTTTATTATTTCAGGGAAACCGCCGCGTGGCAGCGGTTTGGTTGAATTTAATATTTATATTAAAATTATCAACCCGCCATGAGATTTCTATTTGCGGCAGGTTGATTCACAACGGGTTGCCTTAATATTTATATTATTTTATTCATACAGGTAAACCGCTGCCTCGCAGCGTTTTGGTCGAATATTTCTTTATTATTAAAATATTCATCCCGCCCTTTTCAAATTTTTACTTCGGCGGCGGTTTGATTAATATATTAAAATATTCATGGCGGTTTGGTGCTTTTCTTCGCTGCGGGTTGCTCAATCCTCCTCACAGCGGGTTGACAAACTACTTGGCGACGGTTTGGGCTTATTTTCAAAAATTTAGCCCATTAGAAGCCCCGTCATCTTTTAAGGCCATTCGCTATACACAATTACTTATCTATCACCCATAGGCTTAGATAACATGTATTGTATCTGTTGAACTAATTTTGCACCTGTGTCCTAATCTGTTGCTGTTATTCGAGGCATAGTAATGTCCAATGTCAACCTTCCACACTAACATCGTTTCTCCTGCCATGCTTGTTTCCTTTGTTAATTACTCTTATGCAGAATACAATGGCAGAGCAAAATGTTCCCGCTCAAGCACCAACAAGAACAGATGAGCAGATTGTACCTCGCTCTTAATGGTTACAAATCGGGAAAAGCAATCTTCTTTTCGATGCTCAAAAGATACAGAAGAACCCCATCTTTCAGATATCTGTGGACATCTTGCGTAACACCAACTTCTTCAGAGCATTCTCTGCCTCTGCTAGTGTTCCTGCCATCTACATTCAGCAGTTCTGGAACTCTATGAAGTATGACGAGAAGACTGGGGTTTATTGTTGGTCAAGTTTGATGAAACAATGGTGTCAATCTAAGTGGTTGATCTTCTTATAAAGGCCTTAGATAAACTCCTTCGACCCAGCTCACCCAGGTATTAGTTACCACCGACTGGTGACACGGTATTGATTTTTTGTAAATCAGTTGGGGTAACCTAAACCTGTATAGAGATTTGTCTCCAATATACTGTGAATTATGTAATCACCCATGAGAGAGCAATTCTAACACGATTAACCATGCTTAACCGGAAAGACATCTGGGGAGACACCAAAGACACCCAAGAATTGCCCAAAAAGTGCTACAAATGTTGTGGGGCATTGTCACTCAAACTAATGTTGATCATGCAGAACTGTTATGGGAAGAGTTTACTCAAGGGATTCAGACATTCTTCTCACACAAGGCAAGTCATAAAGCCAGTCAACAGACCCTAAAAGAGAAGCAATTCCTCCACATTCATCCTTACGGGCGATTACTAAGATGATAAATCAACTATTTGTGGAGCACTCAGTGATGGTATCATTAAAAGACCTGAGTCTCCTTGTCATCTTCCAGGAGATGACTTCCTGCTAGGTAATCTCAAGTTTATCTCAAAAGGTGAAACAGATGAAGTGTTTGGAATGGCGATTCCCAAACAATTGATTACTCAAGCCATTCAACAATCTTCGTACTATCCAAAGTATCTGGAAATGTTGCTAAATACGAAACAACACACGGGATAATTAGCAAGCAAGCAACCTGAACCTGCAACAAAGCGTGCTCCACCCAAGAAGCCCACAACTACTACTCCTGTCAAACCAACCAAGCCACCTTCATCCAAACAACCTAAGTCTCCGACAAAGAAACCTTCTAAGCGTAAGCCTCCACAGAAAGTTAGAAAAGGAAAGCCTTCTTTCCAACTTGTTGATGAAGATGATGAAGCTCAACAAGAACCTGTTCCTCAAGGAGAAGGAGATGAACCACTCTCGGAACTGGCCAAGAAGATGAGTTTTGGATGCGCATCAAGAAAAGGAGAAGGTGAATGTGCTGATGCTGACATAGAACGAGCTATTAAGCTTAGCTTGGATCCTTCCTTTCTGCCACAAGGTCGGGCACCTGTTGGAGGAGTAACGATCAGGGATCTAGTATCTGAAACAACTCCCAAACTACCTGAAGTAGTAGGCAAGGGTAAGGCTATTGTAACCGAAGAACAAGTAGCTCATTCCCTGATCGATCTGTCAAAGAAGAAAAAGAACTACGGATCAGTTTATCCTGTTAGGCGTGATCAAGCACCTCATGATTCGACAACTGGACCCTCTTCTCAACTGAAGATGATACATCAGAGAAAGTGGTCCATGAATCTTCATCAAAAACTGATTACAGAACAACAGAAAGTGTAACAGAACCGTCGCTCCTAAAGGTAACAAAAAGAACAAGGTGAAGTATTCATCCACAGTGACATCAGGAGTAGGGATATCTGTTCGTACAGAAGACCAGGCTAGATCAGACCCTGGAAAAGCACATGAGGCTCTGGCTGGACCAGACCCTGAGCCCATGCAAGAAGACCATATAGAGATGAGACTCTGGAAAAGTCCATGTGGTCTCTTGCTAGACAAACCTTGAGCACACAGATGAAGTATTCCTAGCTTACAGCCCCACCCAAAGGATCATGAAAACTGAAACTCATAACTGACGACATGTCATCGAAGATAATCCAGAAAGTCATTCGGGTTCTATGTTGTCCATGAAAAATCTAGAAGACACTGATAAATTTAGGGATCAATTTCTTAATGACAAACAAACCGAAGATGAACAGGAGAAATCTAAAGTTGTAGATGAGTCTGATTCCACCATACCTGATCCAAGTTATTAAACCGTCATGTCAACGTCCTCCAGAATGACGCTCCCATCAGTGATTTCCATCTTCCTAAACCATCTTCACAGGTCACAACTCCGCCAATCACCACGGAAGCTACATCTATCACGACAACTCTCTTAGAGATCACTCCATTCATCGCCCTTCAGCTAAGAGTGGCAAAATTAGAGCAAGATATGTCTGAAGTAAAGAAGACTGATCACTCTGCTGCTGCTTTGGCTTCTATTAAATCCCAAGTTCCTACAGTTGTTGATAAGTATCTAGGAACAAAACTTGATGATGCTCTCCTTAGGATTCTTGAACGACACACTGCAGATTTAATTGAGAACTTACTCTTGTGCGCCTGGCCCTAGTGTCTATCAGAATCAAGAATCCTAAAAAGTCCGAAAGAGATTATCAAAATCAAAAGGTAACAAGGGTGAGAAGAAAACAAGAGTCATACGTAAACCAATCAGGTCAACTAATAAAGTTTCCTCCTTGAAGAATTTAATCTAAAGAGCGCTCTCCTTCAAACCCCATGCAAAAGAATAGGCCTGCAAACAGAATCCTTGCCAACTACCATCTATACATGCTCTATGGGAAGCGTTAATAGCAGATGAAGATGCCATGATAAGGAGGTTAAAGACAGGGTTAAAGACCACAAAAGAAAGCATGATAGTGATGATGATGAAGACGATGATGATAATGAAGGCCCTTCAGCTGGATCAAACCAGGGTAAGTCAACAAAATGGAGAAGACATGATTCAGGTACTTCTGGGTCAGCTCAACCTCCTCCTAAATATGATGAGCAAAGTTTGAAGAAACCAACAGGAATTTTGATTGACATTTGCTCCAAAACAACATCCAACTCTTACCTCAACTGGCTGGCAAATCACTGACACAAGAGATGTTGTTATTGACTCTTCGATGCACAGATCTGAACCCGAATCTAGACATTCTGAACATTCCTCTGATGACGTTTCAAAACAAGATGAAGGGCATGTCTCAGATCTGGAGGACACTGATAACGCTCATATTCCCAAGGTAACTGCTGCTACATGGTTTAAACCGATTCCAGAAGATGAAAGACCAGCTACGCCTGAACCAGAATGGACCATTCCCCTGAATGATTTCCCTGAACCAAAAGGAAGAAAAAACAACTGGCAAAAGCAACGCCACAACGTATCAAGTTCCCGCAGAGAACAAGCTTCAAAGGAAGACGTATTCCTTCATCAAATGGTTCTGCAGACGAACAGGAAAGAAGAAGCTCTGCAAAGCTGATTTGGAAGGTCCAGCTTTCAACCTTGTTAAATCCTTTCACAAGAACAACATCTTTCTTCAATTTCAGATGGATGAATACCATAAGCTGCTGATGAATAAGGTTGATTTGGTTAATCCCGAGGGTCATCAAATTCTACGTAATATATATGAACCGCTGCCCTTAGGAGGACCACCAGGTCAGGTAACTATTCAACCACAATTCTTCTTCAATAAGGATCTGGAATACCTTCTGATAGGTGACAAAGAACGAAAAACTGCCTTATCCATATCCAAGCTCAAAGCCGCTCGTTACCTAGACTTTGGACTAGAAGAATTAGTTCCGTCTTTATGGGTTGAAAGTGAACGCGATTATGACATCAGTGCAGCTTATGGTATCACACACTGTTTGGGTTTAAAGAAATCAATTTTTACATCAACAAACACAGTGAGCCCTCAGATCGTGAAGCAGTCAGATCCCAGATGCGAATTCTCAGTGTGATCCGTGTTAAGACTTTCGAAAAATAATACGGATCCACTACATGAGAAGAGATAATTCTTCCGCCAAGCTACTACAAAGAGAGTCACGAGATCTTCGCAAAAAGGATTTTAAAAAACCTCATCAAAGTTTATTGAAGACTGTATCTACTTAATATCAAGACAACCCAACCCATCTAGTCTAAATCGACAAGATCCATCTACACACAACAGTCAACATGTGGATCAAAAACCTGGTCATCAGGAATCGTGTGAGAACTTCAGCTCGGAATTGAGAGTCAATCAAACTAAGCACAACATTAAACGTCCTAGAATTGAGTGATGCAACTAACTATTCCTTCAAAGAAGATTATACGATTGTCCCTAAGCCAAGAGCCGTTATCTACAAAGACATAAATGATCAGAGAAAGTTGATGAGGCTGAATGAGATACACAAGTTTAGTGATGGGACGTTGACAAGAGTCATGGAAAAGCTGGATCACATGGTTAAAGACTTTCATCTGTTCGAGTACAATAAGGGCATGGAGACTAGGAAATGGTCAGAGGATGACAAGAGGAGGAGCAAAGACTTCATCACAGCGATCGAGAAAAGACTATAGATCAGGAGGATCTTTTGAAGTTTGGAAAGCTTTGTTGGAGGAAGAATAAGAGATATTGACTACAGGCTGATCAACAGAACAACGTGACGACATCGTCGTTACAATAAAAAGGTCAATATTTTCTTATTGTGAATAATATATCTTGTACATTAGTAAGTAGTGAATCTTTTGATGATTAAGTGTAGGAATAATTTATATCCCTCAACGATTGAGGGGGAGCAGTTATATGTTTCTTACACGACTTGGGAATTATGGCCACACTTTTTCTCCCAAGTTTATAACATAATTAAATTCAATTGATAACCCCAAAATGTCAAATGGTTTTAAAATTTTTGAATAAGGGGAGAAAATGTGATTAAAATATGTGTTATAATAATAATCGTGATTAATAGACTCAATGTAAAATTCCTCCGCCAAACGTGCAAAACAATTTCGAATACCGAAGCACATTTTGAAGGGAGAGCCATTTCTAAAAAAAAAATCACAAAAACGATCTAAGGGTACTAAAACGCGTTTGAAATTATATCATATGTATACCTTGAAAATGAATTTTCAATTGGTTTTATGGAAAGAAGAACTGTACCAAAAGACCGACCATGCATTAACCTTTATTGGAGTTATAAGGTT
Source organism: Tanacetum coccineum (assembly GCA_026074375.1). NCBI lineage: Eukaryota > Viridiplantae > Streptophyta > Magnoliopsida > Asterales > Asteraceae > Tanacetum > Tanacetum coccineum. The sequence continues at coordinate 61,459 of BQNB010002162.1, forward strand.
GGAAGGTATCGTTTTTATTAAAATTCCCATGATCCAGCCAAAACCGAGGGATCTACCCAGGACCATCCACGATTAGTGTAGAAGTCCTTAGGTAATGACAATATACAATGAATAAAAGTGCAATAAGGGAAAAAGTCCGACTGAGATGGAGTTAGTAGTTGTGTTGTGTTTTCAGGAATAAAACCCAACAAGTTTCTAGACATGAAGTCTGGTAAAGCACTGAATGGGTGTTTTAAATAATTAAAAAGAATTGTAAGTGATAAAGGGGGTAAAGAAAGAAGCCCTCCATACACTTAGGCAGAAACCGAGTCAATACATATGCTGCCAGAATCACTAAGATGATTGCTAACAATGAAGATCAACATCATAGACCTAGTGATGCCATGCACAACCCTCCCTAGCCACTAAGAATCTCTCAAAAGATTTCTGTTTCATTTCTCACGAGACTAAACCAGCGTTATCATATTGACTTTCTACCACCGAGTTAGTTGATATGAAAAGGGTGGCAGTCAGCTCCAGCTCCGATTACTAGAACCAAAATGTACTATTGAGTCTAAAGCCAAGAGATCGTCAATTAATCTCGTTAGGACACATATCCAATTCTCTTGTCTTTCACACACTGTGGAAACAAGACTATCCTAAGAGTCCTACGCATTATCCTTGTGATATTTCCAAAACATTCGAGTGAAACGAAGATTTTCAAAATGAAGATGGAAATCCTGCTAGAGCCTACATCAAACAAGCTGTTGGTAGATGACTTGTGCGATTCTACAAGAATCACACTTTGCCAACTGGAAAGCAACGATGGGTGATTCAACGTGAATCAACTTGTTCAGGAAAAGAATGACGGTTATTAAACATTTTGACAACAATCAAAACTCTCAAAGTGTACCAAAAAAAATTTCATATCTAACACTAAAGACTGAAAGTTTCAAATCAATTTTTCTCATTAACTGGATAACTGTTTCATACAGAAATCCATTTAAAGATGGAGATGGAAATGGAGTACCATAACAGAAATGTCAAGTCGCCAATCACCAAAGCCTAAGTACACGGCCTACACTTGTTATGAAGTGTAAGAAAGATCTCATATAGGAGTCCAAGCTTCCGCAAACTCTGATATCATAATTTCTTCACGAGTGCACAAAATGGCAATACATTACAAGATGATTAAGAATATGTTTGGCCGGATATATCAAGAAAGCACAAGATCAAAATCAAAGACTTTAGCAATGTTTTCTCAGTTGTTCTATCTTACAGAATATAAGGAGTCTGCATTGGTATATTGGCATGTAGAGGTCTATCTCTCGTATTAAGTTCTCTTTATGCCAAGAAGTCATAATCCCAAATCCAGTCTTCCGCTGCAGTGAAATTTGGGGGTGTGACATAGATTAAGCAAAAACATGAAATTAGGGTTTCATGAGCTCGGTTTGGATCAAAAAGGTAAAACCCATATGTTTTTGAGTTCAAATATTTTAACAACAATTTCGGCATGATCATATGAACATTATGAGGGTATGAAAATAGAATATGACCTTATGGAACCTGGTTTTGAGCTTATAGCTTAGAAACGGGTCAAAATCGGGACTTTTAGCTTCATACGCCTAGAATAACAACTCCGGGGATTCTTTTCTTGGTTTCTTTGCTTCACTTCTAGTCTTGGGACTTCTTAGAACCTTCTTGAGCAGAGATTTGCTGCTATTGTGGGTTATAGAAAGAATATGTGGGGGATGAGTTAGAATGAAGGGTTTACACCCTTTATATAGGTGCGAACCACCCTTAGGGACCAAGGAAACTTAATGGCCAAGTCTTGGACATGTGTAGCAGCTAAGAGATGTTGAGGAGAGTCTATGGTATAAGTATTAAGGGCTAGAGAAGTAGGATTGCAATGTGGAAGATGCTAAGGGTGTTTGTGTGGCCGTGGCTTATATGGAGCAAAAAAAGGGAGATGTGGCTCAATTTATGTCCAAGAAATGGAAGAGAGGTCCTTGTATGCTTCTTAGAACTGAAGTAGCTGCATCATAGAGGAGCTTGGATGCATGGTTAGAGTTTAAAATGGGTCATTTTGGAGGGAAACTAGGCGTGGGTTCATTTTGAGCATGAGTTAGGGTTTTTAACTTATTTTTTGTATATAATGGTGTTATAAGAATGGAATATGAATTTAAGATGTTGTATCTTAAATGTTTACAACATTATTTGATTAGTGGTTAAGGTTAATAATGGGTACAAATGGAAATAATAGGTTACGGGTTCATTTAGGGTTCGACTTAGGGTTTAGGGTTTTCTAGTTTATTTTTCATGTACATTTGATGTAATAAAGATGGAAATGATATGTAAGGGTTATATTATAAGTTTATAACATAATTTAATCAATGGTTCAAGTTTAAAGTGGGTAAAATAAAAAAACTAGCTCGATTTTAGGGTTTCTTGGTTTGAAATAGGGTTTTGAGTTTAAAAATGAGTCTAAGTGATTGAAATGGAGGGAAATGTTGTTAAAAAGTTGAGCATTGCTTGTTTTTACATTGTACTTAATAGTTTGTACAAGATTCGTTAGGAAAACATAATTAAAACGGCTATTTTAGATGTTATGCTTAATGACTTGTATATTGTGCTTTTAAGGACTTGTACATTGACTTGGAGGGAGTTTATATTTCAAATGAGATGTTATATTACTTGTACATATGCTTTAGAAGCTTGTGCATTCACTTTAGATATTAACTTTACATGGAATTAGGGTTTTAGAGGTATACGATAATGGTTTAAAGCCTGTCTTGATATAACGTTGCAAATGGTACATTATATGAGTAATGTACTTTGTAATAATGATATTAAGATGTTGAATTGACATATTATGATGTTTTCTTGACATATATGTTGATAGGATTGCCATAAGTAGGTTGCGTGAGCTCGTTAACTTTAGTTATGCAAGTTGCATTGTATATTGAGATATTGGTAATGCAAGTAATGTAATAAAGCGAAAAATTTCCATGAAAAAGGTGGTTCATATATAATAGATAGATAGTACATTGCATCTAACTTAATAGATGAATATTTACATTGATGAAAATTTACAGGTTGTTATAGTTTCTAATTCCACCGAACCTTGACGATGGCAATTCTACTCCGCTTCAACTTCTTAAGCTCTCGTTCCAAGATTTCCACAGGCTCTTCCACAAAATTCAACTTATCATCGACCTGGATCTCATCCAAAGGCACTTGCATTGTTGGATCAGCCAAACACTTCTTAAGGTTCGACACGTGGAACGTGTCATAAACACCGTCGATCTCCTCAGGCAAATCTAACATGTAGGCTACTAGGCCTACTGGTGTGTGCTAAAACACACATCCTTATAACCTTGGAAAACACTATTAATCAAACTAAAAATGCTAAAATATGGATAATTATCTTGCAAATATATTTATTTGTTATTTTTATGTCTTGCAGGTACTAAGGATTGAAAACAAAGCAAAAATGGGTATTTTCGGGTTTGTTTCGATCAAGAGTGCTTAATATTCAAGATCAAGATGAAGTCGTGAAAATTCTCCGAGCATGCCATTGGAAAGAGCACGAAATTACAAGTCCGTCGGTGCCTTCGTTGCTTATTGGGCCAGCCCGTAACCTATTTTATGGGTCGGGACAGCCCAATTCAATTTTAGTCCAACAAAAGCCCAAAATGTATTTTTAATAAGATTTGAATTGTATGAATAATGAGGCTGTCGTCAGTAGCACATGGCTTCAAATTAAATCAAACAAAGGTCGCGTGCCAACGCACTAAGAGGAGAGGGCGAATAGTATTGAGACGCATGGAGAGACCATTTGCAAATTCATTTCAATGGTAAATTGCGAGATTTGATGGCTGATATGTGAGGCTTGATTTTAAAGAAAATAGAATGACACGTGGTGCAAGTTAACCGATGGATCAAGCTATGCAACGTCTGCAATCTGAGGACACACGATTCCAAGCCAATGATTGGCTCTAATGATTAGGATAAAATTACAAAAATGACCCCGTGCTCTCCTATTTAACAACCCGCTCCCCTCATTTTTACACACATTAGTATTTTAGTTTTTAAAAGTTTTCTTTCTACTTTTTAGCTTATTAGATGTTAGATTTAGCTTATTTTGAATTCTGATCTTATTGTAAAAGCTGATCACAGCTTATTTCGTATTATGTAATAAGATTTTTGTTGCTTAATGAAAGATGTTTTTAGCGTATTCTCTCTTTTCTCCTTTTAAGCTTAAATCTCTAATAAGCTACTCTCTTAAGCTTATTTGCTCAGCTTATTCATTTTAAATTTCCTTAAAAGCTTTCTGACCTGATTCTATAAGCTCTAAAAAGCTTATTTGATTTCATTTTATATGTTTTTAAGGATCTTTAATTGTAATAAGCTCAAATAAGTTTAGATCTGGCTTTTTATTGAGATTTAAGTTTAGTGAGTTTTACAAAAGCTTATTTTATAGAATGAATAAGCTGAGTAATAGCTTATTCGTATTCGTTTGAGCTTAGATAGTTTACATAAGCTTTCGTTAATAGCTTATTTGGTTGAGAATTTGCGGATAAGCTTAATAGCTTATTTCGTTCTCTATTTCTGTGGCTTATTAATCTAGTCAGTGCTTATTTCAATTTATGTTTAGCTTATTGATGTTATTCATATTGTTTTGATCTCGTGGAATGCTTATTTCATTAATGTGTGGCTTATTTTATGGTTTAGACCTTGATTTAGCTTATTTGTGTCTCACGTAGTTTTGATTGTTAAGTGGTTATTCTCTTTTAAGTTTTATTCGCAAAATGTTTTCTAGTTTAAATTTTAGAAGAGCTTATTTGAGATTTAGCTTCATATGCTTATTTGTATTTAGTGAGCTTACTGATTCGTTGTTAGTGCTTATAGGATTAGATCTCGTTTTTTTTGAAAGATAGAATGAAGTGCTTGATCGTTAATTTGAAATAAGCTTGTCATTTAATTAGTTGTTCGGCTTGTAGCTTATTTAGTTTGGATATTTCTTATTTTTCATAACTGGTTCTAAACTCTCACGTATTGGGCCTTTGTTTGGTTTTTTAGAATTCATCAATTGGGCCTTGTGTTTGGTTTGTAGAAATAACTGTTGGGTCTGCATATTATATGATCATTGGGCTATGGTTGGTTTGTTGAATTCATTATTGGGCTAGCAATTTTAATTGGGCTGCGTTTAGGATTAAATTTTGGGCTTGTGGATTAGTTTGTTGATTCGGCCAAGTGTTAACAGAAATTGCAATTTTCATTGTAAACTGTTTTAATGTTAACAGTTTGTGTTTGTATTTTGATTTTGGTACCAGTCAACTCATGAGACGTGGAGCTTAAGGGTTTAATAAGCTAGAAAGAATTTGATTATTTTCTTTAGCTTATTAAGTCGGGTGGTTATCGTTTATTTGCGACTCTTCAATTCAGTCCCATTTTCTATCCTTTTTCAATTCATTAGTGTAGACTTAGTATAAAATGTTTAGCTTTGCTTATTTGTTCATTATGCGTAGTGAGTAGTTTACTTTTATGCTTGTTAAGTAAATTTGTGTTTAGTGAATTAAGTGTGGAATTTAATAAGTGATTAGTGATTAATAATTTGAAAAAATTATTTAATTTAGTGATTTATTTAGTCGAACGGGCAAAAGTCGTAAGATTAAGTAGGAATTAAATTAGTAATTAATTTCTCGATAAAAATTCGTTTTCAATAGTAAGCCAACGTTTGAGGAATCGATTTATTAGACGGAAATTAGTACATCATTAAGATCTAAAATTTCACACTTAAGAATCTATCCACTTTTACTTGACAAGCATATTTTTTTATATATCTTTCATCTTATTAGCTTGCTTGTTATTTAGTATAATCTAGTTTTTCAATTTAATTAGTTTTATTAAAACAAAAATTAAAAGACAATCAAGCTTTTTACTTTAAAACATTAACGTAGATTTCAAATTCATCTCTCGTTGGGACACGACATCCGGAGGATAAACTATTACTTTTCCTAAAGTAATTTTTATATCTAACGGGAAACTCTCTATACTATTACTATTTGATATTTATGATATATATTTTTATATAGACTACTTTATCGAATCACCTACCTTCTTAATGATCTCAAAAGGTCTAACAAATCTAGGTGTTAATTTCCCCTTCTTCCCAAAGCGTACCACACATTTCCAAGGCGATACTTTAAGTAAGACATAGTCACCTACACTAAACTCTAGAGGCTTCCTCCTCTTATCGGCATAACTTTTCTGGCGATCACGCGCAGCCTTAAGTCTATCCTTAATCTGCAAGATCTTCTCAGTGGTCTCTTGCATTAACTCAGGTCCTATAAAATGACCCTCTTCAACCTCTGCCCATATAATCGGGGAACGACACTTCCTACCATACAAAGCCTTAAACGGCGCACATCTCACACTAGAATGATAACTATTGTTATATGAAAACTCAGCTAATAGAAGATGAACATCCCAACTTCCCCCGAAGTCTAGGACGCATGCCCTAAGCATGTCTTCCAAAGTCTGAATTGTACGCTCACTCTGACCATCGGTCTGAGGGTGGTAAGCCGTACTTATGTCTAAACGGGTTCCTAATGCCTCTTGCATTAACTACCAAAACCTTGGCATGAACCGACTTTCATGATCAGATATGATCGAGATTGGCACACCATGCCTAACAATAATCTCATTCATGTACAACTTAGCCAATCTATCCATCTTATAATCCTCACGCATAGGTATAAAATGAGCAGACTTAGTTAATCGGTCCGCAATGACCCAGATTGTGTCATGCCCACTACTAGTCCTTAGTAACTTAGTCACAAAATTCATTGTTATCCCTTCCTATTTCTATTCGGGAATCTCATGTTGCTGCAGTAGGCCTGACGGCCTCTGATGCTCAGCCTTAACCTTCAAACAAGTCAAATACTTACTCACATACACAACTATCTCCTTCTTTATACCCGGCCACCAATACCTATCTCTAAGATCATAATACATCTTATCAGCTCCTGGGTGTACAGAGTACTTTAACTTATGGGCTTTGTCTATTATCAGGGTTCTCACATCACCCTTCAAAGGAACCCATATTCGATCTAGGTAATACAAAACTTCATCAATCCTAAGTTCAATCATCTCATCTATCCCTCTCTGCAATCTTGCAGACTCATCGGACGCCTCCTTCTAAGCAGCTAGTATCCTATCCTTGATACTCGACTAAAGGGTCATATTCATATATCTAACTCTCTTAGGTTTCACTCTCTCTTTTCTACTCAGTGCATCAGCTACTACATTCGCCTTATCGGGATGGTAGCGAATTTCGCAGTCATAATCACTAAAAAGCTCTATCCAGCGACGCTGTCACATGTTCAATTCCTTTTGACTAAAGATATGCTGGAGACTTTTATGATCCGTATATATGACACTCTTTGTCCCATACAAATAATGTCTCTAAATCTTAAGTGCAAACACAACCGCACCTAGTTCCAAATCATGGGTGGTGTAATTCTTCTCATGAATTTTTAACTGCCTAGATGCATAAGCTATCACCTTACCTCTTCTGGTTCACCAGTGAGAGCTAGAATAGGTGCATTACACAACTTATCCTTCAAAGTTTAAAATGCATTCTCCTGCTCCTCACCCCAATCAAAGGTTTTACTTTTATGAGTCAAGACAGTAAGCGGCTTAGCTATCTTAGAAAAGTTCTCAATGAATCTACGGTAATACCTTGCCAATCCTAAGAGTGAACGAACTTCAAACGGGGTTCTAGGGGCTTCCCAATTCTTAACAGCCTCAATCTTACTAGGGTCTACATGAATACCATCTCCATTAATCACATGTTAAAGAAACTATAATTCTCGCAACCAGAATTTGCACATGGAAAACTTAGCATACAGTTTCTCTTCCTTGAGTAATTCTAAGACTAACTCTAGGTGCACTTCATGCTCTTCCCGAGTCTTAGAGTAAATCAAGATATCATCAATGAACACTATCACAAACTTGTCTAGATACGGCCTACGTACTCGCTTCATTAGATCCATAAATACTGCTGGTACGTTAGTCAGACCAAAGGGCATTACTGTGAACTCGAAATGTCCATAACGAGTCCTAAACGCAGTCTTTGGAATGTTATCCTCATGCACTCTCAGCTGATGGTATCCGGACCTAAAGTTTATCTTAGAGAAGTATTGCGATCCTTGAAGTTGGTTAAATAAGTCGTCAATCCTAGGGAGTGGATAACGATTCTTGATGGTCAACTTATTCAACTCTCTAAAATCAATACACATCCTAAAGGATCCATCCTTTTTCTTAACGAACAATATCAGTGCTCCCCAAGGCGATGAGCTTGGTCGAATGAAACCTTTGTCCTGGAGTTCCTTGAGTTGTCTCGACAACTCCTCTAATTCAGAAGGTGCCAAACGATAGGGAGACTTTGCAACCGGCATTGCTCTAGGGATTAAATCAATCCGAAACTTGATTTCCCAAATAGGCGGCAATCCAGATAGATCATCCGGGAATACCTCAGGGAAATCTCTCACTACTACTATCTCTTCTTGTTTCTTCTCTTTAGCCTTAGCACTCATTAACTGTCTTATCTTTTCTTTTGGTTTTTCTCATAATACTCTAAGCACCTTGCCATCTAGCAGTGGTATCCTCACTACTTTCTCATGACAATATATCTCAGCCTTATGGTCAGATAACCAATCCATTCCTATGATCACATCAAAACTCCCGCTTCTAAATGGTATCAAATTTATATCAAACACGTGACCTTCTATTTCTAGTTTGCAACCCTTAATAACTTTATCAATCTCTACTAGCTGCCCGCTATCTATCTCAATCTCATAACTAAAACCTAAATCACTGGGCTCTATGCCTAACAGAGGTATAAAAGTAGTGGAAACAAAACTATAGTCGGCACCAAAGTCAAATAAGGTAGTGGCATAATGATCGTTTAGAGTAAGCATACCCGTCACGATGTTCGGATCCTGGCGAGCCTCCTCTGCTCCCAACATGAATGCCCTACCTCTTGCTTGGTTCCCTTAGTTTCCACGACCCTGCCCCCCATTGTTAGCTAAAACTTGGTTTATACGGTTCCCTCCTATTCCTTGTGCTCGATTCAACCTAGGAAAAACTGTCTTGATGTGATCGGTACAACCACACTCGTAACATGCCCTAACAGTTGGGTTTCTAGCATTGATGGGGTTCACATTCCTAGGCACCACTCTACAATCCTTAGCAAAATGTCCTGGGCGGTTACAGTTGAAACAAGTGCGACAAGGTATCTCAGGTGGATGGTGAGTGTTACAGGTGGTACACTTGAGTATCGTACCTATGTTTTCTCTCCCGGCAGGGTTAGTGGTTGTAGCAAAAGCATTCCCAGTCCTAGTTATCTTGTTGTCATCTCTCACATTCCTATCCTTGCTAGGTTCTCCCCTATTTCCTCTCTTCTCAGGGTTCTTTTTTATGGATCCATTCCTAAGGGCTTCATCAGTCAATGAGCCAGCTATCTGCACAGCCTTTTGGATGGTCTTTGGCTCCGTTGCTGCCACCATTCCTCGAATTTGTAGAGCAAGGCCATACATATACCTTTCAATCTCTACCTGAGGGGTTACTAATTTAGGAACTAACCTACAACTCATGAAACCTATAGTATACACATACTAAAAATAGCATGACCAGACCCCGACCATGGCGTGATTTTACAACTCAGTTTCCAACTTTTGCATCTCATTACTCGGGCATAATTCCTCCCTAGTCAAAGTCTTAAAGTCTTCCTAAGACATACCTACAGTGGCTTCCCGACCTCGTGTGTAGATTTGAGAGTTCTACCATGTGAGAGCCTTACTAACAAATGAACCAGCAGTGTACTTCACCTTCTAACTATCCGTACACCCACTCATATCCTGAACTGACTCCATCTTCTCAATCCAACGACACTATAGCACCTCCCTTACCATCATACTCCTTTGGGTTACAAGCTAAGAACTCCTATAGGTAAAACCCCTACTAACATCACCGGATGTTTTATATTGCGCATCACATTTGATTTCTACCATTTCCTTGACCTCTACCTTGGTCACCTACTTGGGCTACAATAATGGGAAGTAAATTTTGCAACTGTTGTGCAATGATGGAGGAGAAGTCAGGGACTCCGTTAACACCATCATTCACCTCACTACCCTAACCACCTACTTGGCCACCTTGACCATCAATCCTATCATCACCTTGATCACCAGAACGACCTCTAGTCCTACTACCAGCTCGTCTAACCATTCCCCCTCCTCGTGATGCAACAGCAGGCCGGCCAGCACTCCGAGTCGTCATCGCGGCATTATTTACACGAGGGAGAACATGGGCAACGTTAGGTAGGCGGGACGGTCAACACGTATAGGATAACTTAATACACTACACTACACCTAATACGGTCCTAAGGTGTCAACACCGATTTGTGTGAACGATAATACTAAATATGTGTGAGTCATGATACGTTTATAATTATGTTGTCCACTGCATTTATACATGTATCCTTTCCCAATGGTACTCAGTATTAGGCTCACACATTTCAATGAATGAGTTAGCTAGTGCCCTCTACCTTATAACCACATAAGTACGTATAAGCGGAACACCACGCACATAGACCTATACGCAACTAATATGCAGGTTCCCCTAGGTTATAGTCCTAGGGCCAAACCACCTAGAGTATCTATAGACGTATTTGGCTTTGATTACCATTCTGTCAAACCGCCAATCATAGGTGGAAACACAAGAATGAAACATAATGATCAATCATAACACAAGATACAAAATAAAGAAATACTAAGATGCATAAATGAAAAGTGTCATGATGACCATCAACCTTAACCTTGAGGGATGTCCCAAATCAAGAACACAACACATAGTCGCCAATTATTACCATCATAAGCCCACGCAGAGGTCCACATAATCTTAAACCTCAATCCTTAAGCAAAAAACCAATCCATAACATACATCAACTGCAAGACTTCTTAAATAAGATTCCTACAGGATTCTCTAAAAGTCCGCTACATGCACCACAACTTTAACGATCATTTACTTCACCTAAAAATGATACTCGAAAACATCAACAATAATGTTGGTGAGCTCATAGGTTTGACTCAAATCCCAGTCGATGTGGCAATGATTTAAACAGTAGACAATAGTGCTATATGACAGTGAATATATGCAACAAACCCATGACTCAGCATCCTCGCTAATCATGTGCGATAACCTAGCATCCCTGCTAGTTACCAAAACTAGAATATACCAATGCTCTTGGAGTCGCAACTTCGATATGTCACTTACGTACCGAAAGGGCCTACCAGCTGGAGCACTATATTAGGGCATGACCACAACCCTTTCCATGCCAAACACAGTACATGCAAGTAAAATCACAACCCTTGCATGCCAAACACAATACATGCAAGTAAAATCACATTACATATATTTACATAGTAGTCATAAGCACGCAAATTGTCCCAAAAACAAAACCACATTTCGCACAGTTCAGGAAAAAGTTCAAAACACATTTGAGTATCATTTTCCCCCAAGAACAATCATACCACATAATATTCACATAGCAGTCATAAGCACATAAATTGTCCCAAAAACAAAACCACGTTTCGCACAGTTCAGAAAACAGTTCAAAACACATTTGAGTATCATTTTCCCCCAACGGAAAATATTTAAAAATTGGGGCTACGAGAACTCACCTCAAGCAGCAAACTCAATATCACACAAGCAAATGCAACAACGTCCGAACACGACCTAGTCCAAATAATGTCCCATTTTAATCATTTATTTCCAAAACGGTTTTCTGGTTTCGATGCAAGAGGTCAGATGCGTTGTACGATTATCTTTAACGTTTTAGTGGTGTGATGACTGACAACTTAACTTCAAATGATACCATATCCCAACTCATATCTCGGTATAATATACTTATACTATTTAAGTAAGTAGTTAAGTAATATAAGATAATAAATACTTAAAAATATACTTCGATAATTCCATTCGGTACAATTAGTTACCATAAATATACCATTTATACTATACAAAATGAAACATTTATTTACGTTAAACATTTTAGATGAGTTTCGAAAAAATATATATTTTTTGTCTTTTAGTCGACTTATTAAAATAATAAAATAATAATATTTAATTATTAAATCAAAAAAATCACGTTTTAAGTAAAAATTCCAAGTATAGACTTTTTATAAAATTTTGACATGACTCGTACATTTATACAACGTTTTCCAAGGATTTAAACCTTTATTCTAATTTTTTTTCACAAATTTCACAAATTTTCGACAAAAACTCAAATCCTTTTTCGCAATGTTCACAAAATCGTATTTCTCCAAAACAACTTTCAACATCAATTCTTAAATATGTTTCGCTTCCCAAAAGTCCGTCAAAACTCATAAAACGACTATTTTATGTTTATTGGGCCTTAAGGCCCAATAAGGATCCATTAAGATATTCATATGTATAATATATACTTTAGGCCCAATACCAAAGCCCATTAGTAAATATAAGCCCAAACCATAAGTAACAAAGTAACCCGAACCACAATATGCCTCTCATAAGCCATGGCTTAAAAGGGCTTATTGGGCCGTGAGCCCATAAGCTCCAAAATCTATATACTTAAGCTTAAAATAAGCTAATAAGCTACGTATCGTATTTGGTTATCACCATAAGCGATAATAATAGTCCATGAATATACGACATACAAGGTAAATAACCAAAAACACTTCTCTTGTGTTTTCCTTCTTTTGCCGAGAGTACATAAGCCCAAATAAGCCATTCGAGCTTAAAAATTAGCCAAAATATGCCATATACAAAATAAGCTACATAGCAAATATATGTTTTTCAACCATCACGACTACAATATCAAAACTAACAAAACCTTATCCTTCTTTTTATTCCATTCGAACCAAAACCGAACCATATATACCATTTGTAAATTTTTTTCACTTTTGATTTTTTTTAACAAACGGGCCGTACAACTAACATCTATGCATTATTTACCATATAAAAGTACCAGTTAAATTTGAATTTGAAAGACTTACAAAAAGGGTCTTCAAAATAAATTTTGACGCGAACCGGACAACCCAAACGTTGTTTTAACAATAACCCAAGCACTATAATCAACCCAAAACTCCAAGACTCTTCATGTTTTTGATCAAATTTTCAAAAATGATAAGTGTGTGTGTTTGAGATCGGACGAGCAAGAATAGCACACAAAAGAGTGTGTGTGAATGAATAAAATGAATGTGTGTGCTTTTGCTTAAGTTATAAGCACATATGGGTACAAAGGATGGACCACTCTTGCTAAAAAATAGCCACCATGTCTCCCACAAGGTTTGAAACTGGTTGGAGAATCCTAGGGGGCTCGGGATGCTTTCTTTTTGTGTCGGGTTCACTTAATACTCGAAAACCGTGCTCGTAAAACATTTCTCGAAGTTACTTAGCATTTTTATTCATCTTAAAAATACTTTTCCAATAACTTAGAGTATTTACTTGACATATTTCCACGCTTTATTCCTCAAAAACTCATATTGGACATTATCGGACGTGTCGGGACTCGTTTTCGGCATTTCTCAAAAATTCACGGGTCAACCACCCGAAACTTACATAACATAATAATACCCTCTGAAAAGGATTATTATACACAATAAACCATGAAACATCTCGAATCTCATAAATTCATCACCGTCAACACGGTGAAATTTCTGAATAAACTGACAAACGTTAAATAGTCGAAGGACTAAATTATAATATTCGAAGCACAAAAAGGGCAAGGGTTACATTCTACCCCCCCTTAAAAGAAATTCTCCCCTGAAATTCAACTACTATCAGCACTAAACAGATGTGGATACTTAAGCTTCATCTAATCTTCATGTTCCCACGTGAATTCACGCCCACGTTTCGAATTCCACCAAACCTTAACGATGGCAATTCTACTCTGCTTCAACTTCTTGAACTCTCGTTCCAAGATTTCTACAGGTTCTTCTATAAAATTCAACTTAACATTTACTCGTATCTCATCCAACGACACTTGCAGTGTTGGATCAGCCAAATACTTCTTAAGGTTTGACACATGGAACGTGTCATGAACACCATCTAGCTCCTCAGGCAAATCTAACCTGTAGGCTACCGGGCCTACCTTCTCAATGATCTCGAATGGTCCAACGAACCTAGGTGCTAATTTCCCCTTCTTCTCAAAGCGTATCATTCCTTTCTAAGGCGACACTTTGAGCAAGACATAGTCGCCTATACTGAACTTTAGAGGCTTTCTCCTCCTATCGGCATAACTTTTCTGGCGATCACGCGCAACCTTAAGTCTATCTTTACTATGTGAGATCTTCTCAGTGGTTTCTTGCACTATCAACTGACCCTCTCCAACCTCAGCCCACATAATCGGGGAACGACACTTCCTACCATACAAAGCCTCAAACGGGCGCACATCTCACACTAGAATGATAACTATTGTTATACGAAAACTCAACTAATGGAAGATGAACATCCCAACTTCCCCCGAAGTCTAGGACACACGCTCTAAGCATGTCTTCCAAAGTATGAATAGTATGCTCACTCTAACCGTCGGTCTGAGGGTGGTAAGCCATACTCATGTCTAAACGGTGTCCTACTGCCTCTTGCATTGACTGCCAAAACCTTAACGTGAACCAACTATCATGATCAAATATGATCGAGATCGGCACACCATGCCTAGCAACAATCTCATTCAGATATAGCCTAGTTAACCTATCCATCTTATAATCCTCATGTATAGGAGAAAATTAGCAGACTTAGTTAATCGGTACATAATGACCCAGATTGTGTCATACCCACTACTAGTTCTTGGTAACTTAGTCACAAAATATATTGCTATCCTTTCCCATTTCCATTTGGAAAACTCAGGTTGCTTGAGCAAGCCAAACGGCCTTTGATGCTCAGCCTTTACCTTCAAACAAGTCAAACACCTACTAACATAAACAGCTATATCCTTCTTCATACCCGACCACCAATATCTATCTCTAAGGTCATAATACATCTTATCAGCTCATGAGTGTACACAGTACTTTGAATTATGGGCTTCGTCCATTATCAGGGTTCTCAAGTCACCCTTCAAAGGAACCCATATTCGATCCAGGTAGTACAATGCTCCATCATTCCTAAGTTCTATCATCTCTTCTAAACCTCTTTGCAATCCCGCAGACTCATCAGACGCCTCCTTCAGCTCTAACTCTCTTAGGTTTCACTTTTTCCTTCCTACTTAGTGCATCAGCTATTATGTTCGCCTTACCAGGGTGGTAGCAAATTTCACAGTCATAATCACTAAAAAGCCCTATCCAACGATGCTATCGCATATTCAATTCCTTTTGACTAAAGATATGCTAGAGACTCTTATCATCGGTGTATATGACACTCTTTGTCCCATACAAATAATGTCTCCAAATCTTAAGGGCAAACACAACCGCACCTAGTTCCAAATCATGGGTGGTGTAATTTTTCTCATGAATTTTCAACTGCCTAGATGCATAAGCTATCACCTTACCTCTTTGCATTAACACACAACCTAGTCCTAAGCCAGACATATCACAATACACCACAAAGTCCTCCGATCTATCGGGGAAAGCTAGAACAGGTGCATTACATAACTTATCCTTTAAAGTTTGAAATGCGTTCTCCTGCTCCTCACCCCAATCAAAGGTTCTACTTTTCTGATTCAAGACAGTAATCAGCTTAGATATCTTAGAAAAGTCCTTAATGAATCTACGGTAATACCCTGCCAATCCTAAGAATGAATGAACCTCAGACGGAGTTCTAGGGGCTTTCCAATTCTTAACAGCTTCAATCTTACTAGGGTCTACATGAATACCATATCCATTAATCACATGTCCAAGAAATTATACTTCTCGCAACCAGAATTCACACTTAGAAAACTTAGCATATATTTTCTCTTTCCTAAGCAATTCTAATACTAGCCCTAGGTGCACTTCATGCTCTTCTCGGGTCTTAGAATAAACCAAAATATCATCAATGAACACTATCATAAACTTGTCTAGATAAGGCCTACATACTCGGTTCATCAGATCCATGAATAATGCTGGTGCGTTAGTCAGACCAAAGGGCATTATTGTAAACTCAAAATGTCCATAACGAGTTTTAAATGCAGTCTTTGGAATGTCATCCTCATGCACTCTCAGCTGGTGGTATCCAGACTTAAGATCTATCTTAGAGAAGTATTGTGATCCTTGAAGTTGGTCAAATAGGTCGTCAATCCTAGGGAGTGGATAACGATTCTTAATGGTCAACTTGTTTAACTCTCTATAGTCAATACACATCCTAAAGGATCCATCCTTTTTCTTAACAAACAATACCGGTGCTCCCCAAGGCGATGAGCTTGGTCGAATGAAACCTTTGTCCTGGAGTTCTATGAGTTGACCCGACAACTCTCCCATTTTAAAAGGTGTCAATCGATAGGGAGACCTTGCAACCGACATCGCTCTAGGGACTAACTCAATCCGAAACTCGATTTCCCAATTAGGGGGTAATCCTGATAGGTCATCGGGAAACACCTCAGGAAAGTCTTTCACTACTATGACCTACTCCTGTTTCTTCTCTTTAGCCTTAGCACTCATCAACTGTCTCACCTTCTCTTTCGGTTTCTCTCCTAATACTCTAAGCACCTCGCCACCTAATAGTGGTATCCTTACCACTTTCTCGTGACAAATTATCTCAGACTTATGGTCAGACAACCAATCCATTCCTATGATTACATCAAAACTCCCACTTCCAAAGGGTATCAAGTTTATATCAAACACGTGACCTCATATTTCTAGTTTGTACCCCCTAATAACTTTATCAATTTCTACTAGTTTCCCGCTAGCTATCTTAATCTCATAACTGAAACCTAAATCACCCGGCTCTATGCCTAACAGAGGTATAAAGGTAGTGGAAACAAAGCTATAGTCGGCACCAGAGTCAAATAAGGTAGTGGCATAGTGATCGTTTAGAGTAAACATACCCGCCATGATGTTCGGGTCCTGGCGAGCCTCCTCTGCTCCCAACATGAATGCCCTACCTCTTGCCTGATTCGCTTGGTTCCTACAGCCCTGACCCTCATTAACAGCCATGACTTGGTTTTGATGGTTTCCGCTTGGCCTTTGAGCCTGATTCAACCTAGGAAATGCTGCCTTGACATGATCGGTACTACTACAATTGTAACAGGTCCTAACAGTTTGGTTTCTAGCATTGATGGGGTTCACATTCCTAGGCACCACTCTATAATCCTTAGCAAAATGACCTAGGCGGTTACAGTTGAAACAAGTACGACAAGGTGTCTCAGGTGAATGATGATAGTTGCAGGTGGTACACTGATAACATCAAATATTTAATACTTTTTGGTGGCAAAATACCTCCTATATTACCTGTAAATGTTTCACTAATACTCAAAAACAAGATATTTTCTATCATTTTGTAGTTTTCAGGTGAAATGCAGGAAAGTGACAAGAAACAAGGGAAAAAGGACTTAAAGTGTAAATTCTGAAGGATGTTACGGTGTAACCCCAAAAATGGTTACACCGTAACATATATTAAGCAAGTACGAAGATCAAGGACCACGTTACGACGTAACATTATATCTAGTTACGCCGTAACCATATAGATGGAAGGAAATCTTGCCAAAGTTAGAGTTACGCCGTAACACAATATCTAGTTACGTCGTAACCATAAAGATCCACATATATGGAATGAAGATCACGAATTTATGGAAATTATTTGACGGTTATGGTGTAACACTTTTTGTGGTTACGCCGTAACCAATCAAAAGTCAAAATTGCATTTACTACAAGTTTGCTGAAGGGTTTACGATGTAACCAAAAACTGGTTACGGTGTAACTAATTGGTTATGGCATAACCAAAAATTGGATACGCCATAAAGTCCATTTTTGCCTATATATTGGAATGTCGACATCAACAAGGTTACGACATAACCCACAAATCAGTTACGCCGTAACACACTCAGAAGCCTATAAATAGGGGACAAATTCAGCCTTAAGAATCATCCTTCTCCCTCCCTCTGAGGGGACGACTGGGACATCTCCTCAAGTTGTTTTTCAGTACTCTCCAGCCTCTCAAGAAGGAAGAATCCGGTCCCGATCATCATCATCATACAGTTTGGTTCGATTATCATGTTTTCATTACTATCATTAATTGACAATAATATTGATTGTATGAATATAGTTTTTGGCTAAGCTTATCTTATTAATTATCATTCTGATTCATTTACTTCTTGCTAATTGTGATTGGGTATATTACTTTGACCATAAGAATGCCAACTATGATGCTCGCTCACCATGACCAGTGGGATAAATCCCTGTTACTATAAAGGCTATAGGGGTTGGGATTTACAAGATAATTGAGGTTTAGATGATCATTCAATCCTTGCTTTCACATTAAATAGAATAAGTGGATCATTAAATTAATTAATAAGTAATTAGGACTGTATCTCCTTCTCTTCTTTCGTACCTAGTTCATTTCAGTTAAGATTTATTCTTTTCATCAAAACAGCTTTTTAAACGTGACAACCAACTTAAACTCAGATTTATTTCCACCCTTTAGCTCTTGGGATGACCTCAGATGTACCAATCTATACTACCCACGATCGGGTTCTCTGCCCGTTAGTGCGTCGTTAGGTAGATCGAGTTTTATAAATTTAAAACTTGATAAAAATATATTTTAAAAGAAAATACGCATCAAGTTTTTGGCGTCGCTACCGGGGAGCTAAATAAGTTTTAAATTTGAGTTTTGTATATATTTTATTTTAGTATTTGTTTCCTTGTAATAGCACAATCTACTGTTATCTCTTGTTTTATTTTCAGGAAACATGGAAATGGAGCCTGACATTGAGAACATGACGATAAGCGAGTACCTTGAATATAAAGCTGCAAAAGAAAGGAGATTATGGGATGATGTTTGATCTAGAAGAAGTCCAACAAAGTATAATGAGACGGATGTTGACTCTTTTCACCAGAATTAGAGTAAGACTTTTAGCTATCCGTACTCTCATAAATTAACTCCTCCACATCCTTGTTTTCTACTTGTTCAACCTTATCCTAAGAATTATTTTGTATCTACTAATGAAAGAAACGATGTAGACATTGAAAATATAACTATAGCAGAATATAATCTATACGTTGCTAAACAAGGCCTAGGAATGAATCCACTCAGTAATCACTCTTATGGTTTCACATCCTAATTTTTCGGTCAACCACCACACACACCTAACACTAGTAAGAAGGATTCTGACTTTGATAAAATCTTGGATGACTTATTTAGAACAGGAGCTGAAAACATAAAGCGAATGGGGCATGATATAGTTCAGGATAGTATTTGGGAACATGATGATGATTCAGAGGAGGATCAGGAGGAAGATGGTGATGATGAGGATACTTTTGATATGTGGGATATTACGGTCGAGGACGTAGACGAATTAGGAATTTTTTTAACGTCCCTGATGAAATAGACAAAATAGTGCAACATTTGATCCCTGAACCCATTCACACCACACCACCTAATGATGATTATGTAGCACCGACTACTAAATCAATTTTGGACAAACTTTTGGAAGAATTAGGTGACGAGATCTTGAATGTAGCCACGATTGACGAGGAGGCTGATCCTACTAAGGATCTAGAAGAGCTTGAAAGACTTCTAGCTATGAGACCTCAATCAAATTTTATGAAAATTCAGGTGCATTCAGTTATCATTCATACCGAGCCTTTCATTCATACTCAACTAATGAGTCCCTTATATGGAGTGTTTAAAACATCTAAACCATGTAAGGTAGACAGGGACATTACATCTCTTAGAAGGTATGCTTTCTATTCATCATTTCCCTATCCTATAGCTTACTTACACCCTAAGGGTGTCTATTGCTACTTCCACCCACACCTGATCCCAAGTGAGGGGATGGAAACCCGGTTACCTAGTAAATAAGGGCGGAGTCAAGCTAGAGACTCAAACAAAAATAAGCGCTTCGTGGGAGGCACCCCATGCCTATCTTTTAATTCATGTTTTGTCTTATTTTATTTCAATTTTTGCATATTAGTTGGTTTGTATATTTCTAACTTGGATTTAACTGAAATAGAGAAAAAATCATGATCATCTCAATTCATAATCATATGGTAAAATTGTTGTTGATGCACCAATTATGGCGTAGACAACTTAGTTACGACGTAAACAAGACCAGTACGACGTAATCCCTTACAAGGTTACGCCGTAACATGCTTAATGAAATTTTCTAAAAAAAGTATCATATGATTACGGCGTAACCATGATGGTTACTCCGTAACCTCTTTCTAAAAAAATATAATAATCAAGTTTGAAACATTTCTAAACCGTGTATATTGGTAAATGAACTTTGTGGGTACGTTCTCTAGAAACCCTCATGAGACTTCACTCGTCCACTTAGGCCACTGAGTGGTTTAAAAAGGCTTGTTGCATACGCTAAATGCAACCGTGATTCCTACGAAAGTGAGTTAGGATTGTATTTCTTGTATTATTTTGTACATTTTGGTATCTTACTTTTTGCCGAATTTATGCTTTGGTATTAGCTTTCTTGTAGCTATACAGGTTGAAGCATGCGAAGTTGATACTTGGCTACAAGGACGCATGTGAAATTTGGATTTGTTTGATACCATGTTGATGATGATGGGATGATTACTCAAGGAAGCAGACTTGGAGCATGGATTAGATCATATTGTCTCTTCATCATGCCGAGCAATTCCAGAGAAGTTTCTTGTCTTAATTCTACTCTCTTTTTTATTTCCTTAAGGTACAATAGGGACATTGTACAAATCAAGTAGGGGGATGGGAGTAGAATTAATACTTGACGTATGTTTTGCCTTCGATTTTCTAGTTTTCTTTGAAAGTTATGCCAATTTTAAAATTTTTGACAAATTTTTCTTAAATAACTAGAATTAATCTTTGCCGAATGCACATTACCCTTTATTATTACCTGGTGAGATTTAAGCCTAATATTACGTTTCCATTATATTATTCAAAAATCCACCAAAATATTAAGTGTGCTGGTAGTATTATAGACTTTAGAACTTGGCCTGTACATCATTTCGAGACCTAATTGATTAGCAGGAATAGATAGTTCAAGAAGGCAACACTTAGGAAATCACCCAAATAGCCTGTATGTGTATGTTTATCGACTTGTTACACTGACTAGTCGACCTCCCGTGATAAACCCTTTTGTTGCACTCGGTATTAGTGCAAGATACCCTTAGATCACCTATGTTGAGCCAACCTATGTTTTCACCTACTCTATATGTTTCGTTACACCATTTCACCTTAGCCTACCCTGTAGTCTTTATTTTCTTTGTGTTAAAATTTCTGGCTACTTAAGTCCATGGTTCGGGGGAATAGGATCAAAAATTTTATGCATTCGTGGAAGACCAATCGCTACAACAAATCAGGCTTTATAAGACACCGAATAATGTCCTATCAGGTTACTTTATAGGACCTTTAGCATAATAGGACTAATGATATAAGTGTCACATATAAAGGCGTTGTATAAAGTGTAAAACTTATTAGGACACTTATATGCATCCTAATAATTGTCAATATTATGAAACAAACAAATAGTCCCGTAAAGCGTTTTATAGGATGCAATTTGTGTCCTAGTAGACAAGTTAATAGGACCCTTTAAATTGTTTTAAGATATGCTAACCTTCTATCATTTATTGAGACGCATTCGTGCGTCCTAAAAAGGGTTTTATTAGGAAGAAATTGTGTGTTGCATTAAGTGTCATTTGAGTGCAAAAAAGGTCTTAATACACATGTGTCTGTTGGGACCAAATGTTGTAGGTCTTAGGAATAATTCTAATTGAACACTATATAAAACACAACATATAAGAGATTAATAAGTCAAAATCGTGGCACATAAAAGCATTAAAAAGTTTCATATACATAACAAAAGTATTAACCCGATTAAGGTTACATCATCCAAAATTGTCTTTCAAATTTATTACATGAAAATTGAACAATAAAAACTAAAGTCGAAGTAAATTAATTTGAGTCATCTTGGATCATCTTCACGCAATATCCTCAGGCACCACCTACAATTATACAACCAACAAACATAAGATATCAAAACCATACCTATTTAATTTTTAACAACAACGTGTATGTACAAAAACATGTATACGAGATAATCTAAGTCACTGGCTAGTGTCATTGCTAATCATAGCCAACATATACCAAAACATATAGATAAAAATGGTCAACATTCCTTCTTTCTTGTATTGGTCTTTAGTTATAGAGTAGCAGATCGGTAATGAATAGTGAGTGAGCTTAAAATGTGAGTATTCTGGTGTACTTTTTAAAAGCAATGATATGTAAAATACAGTAATAATTAAACCATAACATAAGCTAACTATAACAGCTAGTGCTTATTAATGGGAAAGCAGTTCCGAGCACAAAAGATGAGTGTCGTCACTCCATAAGATAGCTTCCAAATAGCACTTGTGTGCTTCAAGTTCAGAGGAGAAAAGGATTGTCATATTAAATACCTGATCAAGTCGATCAAGAATATAGATTGGTTCGCTTCAGCCACTGATCCCCATGTTTTTGTACAGCTAAACAAAAATAATCACAACACATAATAGTATATGTTCCACAACAAATGTACAAAGCCAAACCATAACACACACTCACATATAATTCTAATGGGTCATGTTTTAATCAGGTTGCACATCTATTTGTTGTCTTATAGAGTATAAAATTATAGATTCCATACAATGCATCTTCAACAATAGAATGAAACTCCAACTTTGCAAATTTTTTAGTACTAACCAAAAAAGTAGCTTTTGCAGCATCATCTTCTAACTTCTGTTTCTTAGCACTTTCTTCACTAAGAGTTTCTCTTGCTCTTTTCCTAGCAAGTGATTTCTTTCTTCTTCCTCCAGTTTTCTTTTCACTACCTTTTTCCTTTTCATTCATTGTTTTGTCTTATCAACTCAAAATATATTTCCCAACAATCTTCCCCTAGTTGATAATGACAAAACCAAATAAGCACAAACTTCCCCTGAAGTTAATATATGAATGAAACATACTTTCCCTTAATCCATGCAATTCCACCAAGGATCTGTAAGTTGCACATCTTCTTTGTAAATCTTCTTCCCCTTTTTGTCATAATCAAATATAGGACCAAAAGTAGATGCAACTTTGATTTTGACCACCACAAACCACTATCATACTTCTAATCCAGCCTTCTAACAACTCAAATTACCCTCCATGACGCACCTTAAGATAAATGAACTTGAGCAGTAGAAACTTAAACTAGCAGTAGTAAAAACCTTCACCTCAATGATGCATGTACATGGTTAAACATTTTAACATTAAGCTTCCCTTAAAACCCATATGTTAACCATTTCTTGAATCTTTAAATTATGTAGGCTCTATGTATCAGTGTACTAGCTCCGATGGAGACAATGCTGCTCCTTGCCTTCTGAGGAGACTAGCTACTCCTGACTAGCTGACCCTTGCCTCTTGAGGGGACTAGCTATTGACCTACCTGGCTGGCTGGTCCTTGCCTCCTGAGGGGACTAGCTACTCCTGACCGGCTGCTCCTTGCCTCCTGAGGGGACTAGATATTGACCTACCTCCGGAGGAGCTACTACTCCTTAGTTATTACCTCTGAACCTAAGGTGGCCTTCGTCACCCCAGCTATTCCAGTGGACCGTTCTAACATGAAGTAGTTTACCTTAGGAAAAATAGGAGTTAATAGTGTTTGTCTCCCCCTAAGCATCCAGGGGAGACCATACCTCATCAATCCAACCATAACTAGATTACGTTTTACCTATAACCCATGAATTAAAATTCATTTTACTTGTGTTCGACAACAATTATAACCACCATCTACAAAAAGTACATAAAATTTTAGTTAATGAGAACAAAAGTGGCGTCAACATCATGTTTAGAGATCTTAGTAGTGGTGGATTTGACAGGAATCACTTGAAGAAGAAACAAGAAATCGATTTGATGTCTTTCTTTTTTGTAAAACTGCAAGTGAAGATGAGAGGAGGCGTGATTTGTTTAAGCTAGGTTAAAAAAGGGTACATGAGTGGGCTTTTTGATTTTGAGTTAAAAAATGTGCGGGAGATCTGAAACTAATGGGCGGGAGAATG
This sequence comes from Tanacetum coccineum, assembly GCA_026074375.1. Classification (NCBI taxonomy): domain Eukaryota; kingdom Viridiplantae; phylum Streptophyta; class Magnoliopsida; order Asterales; family Asteraceae; genus Tanacetum; species Tanacetum coccineum. The sequence continues at coordinate 85,674 of BQNB010002162.1, forward strand.
AAAATTCTATAAAATGTTTGTGTTGGTAAATTAGCCGTGTTGATCGGGTTGTTCGGTTGGGTTAAAAAAAATACTATTGGTTCAATTCGAAAACCGAACCGAATCGAACCGAACTGAACTATAATTAAACCGAAAACCGAATTTGAATTCAGTTCGGTTTTCGGGTTGCCCGAATTACACCATTTATTTTTTAAGAAAAAATAATTATATACAGTAGATATTTAGCAAAAAAAATTATTTCAAGGATAAAAAATGTTTTTTTATTAGGATAAAATTTTAATTGTCTTTTTATATATATAAAATATTTTTTTTATAAATTCGGTTTTCGGTTCAGATTGCCAAACCTATATACAGCCCGAAAATCGAATTTGTAGTTCGGCTCAATTCGGTTTTGACAAATTCGGTTCGGTTATTAGTTCGATTCGATTGTTTTCAGTTCGGTTCGGTTTCGAATTTTTCGATTTTTCTGCTCACCCCTAGTGTAAATTATTTATAAAAGAAAAGATAATCTTAAGCTAAAATGCTTATAGTAAAAGAAAATATATCGATCTATTATTGAAAATGGAGTAAAATAATATGTAGACACGAGAAAGTAGCAGAAAAAAATACGAGTTTGGGCTTTATAAATTACTCATGAGCCGAGCTTAAGCTTTTCACATGTGGACTTGAAAGAGTCGAATTTAAACTTAGTTATTTTATCTCGTTCGAACATGGTGGATCAAACATATTGTTTTACCTACCGAAGGTACCCAATGGCAATTACATTGGATCAATTTTTGTGCGTACAATGAAATTGATTTAGACAAGTGTTTGATATATTGAAGAATTGTCAAAAAAATGGTTGAGAATGAACCGAACTCGAATATTTCTCAAGCCGAGCTCGAACTTAGCTTAATTTTTTTAATAGAGATCTATCCATACAATATTTACATATTTTCATAAGAAAAATATTAGATACACATATGCACGCACACTCGGTGTTGTTAGAAATTAGGATACTAGTTGACAAATTGAAGACCGGTAGAGATTGTTAGCAAAAATTTCATACCCGAATGGTTATATGAAGTTAACTACTCAAAATTGTTCCAAATACAAGTATTTGGCATGGTTTTCTGGCCATTCCAAAAAAACTCGTCCCAAAAACTCTTTTTCCTTGTAGTGTGTCCCATAAAACTTATTTAATACGACCCGTATACTAAGTGTCCTATTAAAATCCTTTATTATACGACCAAACCATATAAGTGTCCTATAAAATTAAATCTAATAGGACGCATATACATGTATCATATTATATTACATATAATATGACCTTTAAGGCGTAAAGTCCTTTAAAACCTAAGATAATAAGACTTAAATAGCAAGTGTCGTATTATGTTATATCATAATGAGACTTAAATGAGTAAGTGTCCTGTAAAACTCGTCTAATAAGACCAATACATGAAATGTCCTATTAGGTTCCATGATAATATGACTTATCAACCAACTCGTCATATTAGATGTATTTTTAGGACGCTGCTTAAAAAGGCGTCACAAGAAAAGGTCCTAAAAGCCCCCTTTTGTTGTAGTGAATCAATTATGATCTATAAAGACCCCCTGTATCACCACTTTCGATGTTGTTTATCTTATGTGGGGGGATGTGCGTATAATATCGAATGTTGCAGGAGCAATAATTAAAGATATAAACTCCTGTAACATTTGCATATTTATCATTAAGAAAAGAGGGTGCAACAAAAAAGTCACCCATGTGCTAAAACTGTAAACATGATGCAAAGTAAAAAAAATAATAAAAATAGAGCTAGTAGCCTATAATTGCACCAAAACACATCTGTAAAATGGAGCTAGTAGCCCATTGTTACACCAAGTTATACAGATACTTATAAAGAATAGAGCTAGTAGCCCATTATTGAAGATCAAGTTTTTAGACTTAAACTCTTGGACCCATGGATGGGCAGTAGCTAGTTATGACAACCCTAGATTATTTTAGACTATATGTTTTGTGTTTTTATATTAACAACCATTAAAAGTGTATCTCATGTCTATCCTAAACCCTTTAAAACCATATTACCATTGTTGCCTTTAAAAATTATTTAGTCCCTAATTCTAACTGGTACAGATTTATGTATTTTCCAAGCTTATGATATAATACATGCTATGACTGTGGAATTGAGCGATCACCTCGAAAGTGAAACACTTAGACCAGTGGAGAGCTGAGTGACTTTTTATCCCTTTTTCGTGAGGTGTTCGGCTTTGATGTTTTCTAGCATAAGTGTTTTATAAATTTATTTCTTAAAGTTATCTCGAGAAATCTTTTTATGAAATGTTCTAACAGGTTCTACTTGAGGGCAAGCAAAAGTCAAGTGGGGGGATATTTGACAACATCAAATATTTAATACTTTTTGGTGGCAAAATACCTCATATATTACCTGCAAATGTTTCACTAACACTCGAAAACAAGATATTTTCTATCATTTTGTAGTTTTCAGGTGAAATGCAAGAAAGTGACAAGAAACAAGGGAAAAAAGACTCAAAGTGTAAATTCTGAAGGATGTTACGGCGTAACCCCAAAAATGGTTACACCGTAAAATATATTAAGCAAGTACGAAGATCAAAGATCACGTTACAGTGTAACATTATATCTAGTTACGCCGTAACCATATAGATGGAGGAAATCTTGCCAAAGTTAGAGTTACGGCGTAACACAATATCTAGTTTCGCCGTAACCATAAAGATCCACATATATGGAATGAAGATCACGAATTTATGGAAATTATTTGATGGTTACGGCGTAACACTTTTTATGGTTACGCCGTAACCAATCAAAAGTCAAAATTGCATTTACTACAAGTTTACTGAAGGGTTTACGATGTAACCAAAAACTGGTTATGGTGTAACCAATTGGTTACGGCATAACCAAAAATTGGTTACGCCATAAAGTCTATTTTTGCCTATATTTTGGAATGTCGACATCAACAAGGTTACGGCATAACCCACAAATCAGTTACACCGTAACACACTCAGAAGCCTATAAATAGGGGACGAATTCAGCCTTAAGAATCATCCTTCTCCCTCCCTCTGAGAGGACGACTGAGACATCTCCTCAAGTCGTTTTTCAGTACTCTCCAGCCTCTCAAGAAGGAAGAATCTGGTCCCGATCATCATCATCATACAGTTTGGTTCGATTATCATGTTTTCATTACTATTATTAATTGACGATAATATTGATTGTATGAATACAGTTTTTGGCTAAGCTTATCTTATTAATTATCATTCTGATTCATTTACTTCTTGCTAATTGTGGATTCTGGTTATATTACTTTGACCATAAGAAATGCTAAATATGATGCTCGCCCACCAGTGGGATAAAATCCCTGTTACTAAGGGCTGGGAGTTGCGAGATAATTAAGGATTAAATGATCATTTCATTAAGTTAATTAATAAGTAATTAAGACCGTATCCCCTTCTCTTCTTTCATACCTAGTTCATTTCAATTAAGTTTTATTCTTATCATCAAAACAGCTTTTTAAACGTGACAACCAACTTTAACTCAGATTTGTAACCGCCTTTTAGCTCTTGGGACGACCTCGGATTTACCAATACTACACTACTCACGATCAGGTTCTTTGCCCGTTAGTGCGTTTGTAAAGTGAAACGAGTTTTATAAATTTACACTTGGTAAATAATTATCTAAAAATAAATACGCATCGGTAATCACTCCTACAACTGTGAGCCTTTTCAAAGCGCGGCAAGATATAATAAACAAATCTAAAACGATGCTTGGGACGTCTTACTTAAGTACTGATCCGATTATTTTTCAAGTACATAAGGAGAATGGAATAGCCAAGATATCATATGAGCCTATCACCATCGTCGCGCACCCGTCAGTATCGTCGCATGCCATGGACAGCGACAACGAAAGCAATAGTGGCATCGAAGGAGCATAAGCCAAATACACATATTGAAAGAGCAATAAACAGAAAGAGAAGGGTTACCCACCTTGGCTGCAAATCAAATAATTTTCCTCGCCAAAACTTGGATAACCTCGAATTTATCCTCGCCAAATCAAATTATTTGAAACGTTTGTTGTGTACTCCTTTGACCCGATTGCCTATCTTTCTCTCACCTTCCACTATCGTTCTCACTCGCACCTTCCACTATCACTAATGACAATGGCAGTAACAGTGCATGAACGGTAGTTAAAATGCAGCGAATGGTGACTGATCAACAAACGATTGATCAAACACACCCAAATAACCTCAGAATATTATACCTTTATATACAAAGATGGCTCAAATTAATTGATGTTGTGACTGCGATCGTGGAGGTTGCTGAGGCGAGCAATTCTTACACTCTGCCATCCTTCCACTATCCGTAGCAACACAACATAGTCTAAAGATCATCACAGCCAAGTAAAATGCAAGCAAACCAACTGTTTTGCAAATATTACATCCTGTCAACAATCAACAAATCATCGTACATCTGACATGGCTGCAAACGTTCTAGTATTTTATCTTAAAACTCGAGTCAGTGGATTATACGTGTCCTCATCAGTTTTCTCCGCCAAATCATAAGAGAGACACATACACAACAAACGTTTCAAATCATCGATCTAAAATTAAGCGTCGATTTCATCATACTCCTTCAACGTTTTTAACGTTAGGCTCAGATTTGTGAGTGTGGGACATGAGAAAAGGGTATGCAGCTGGTCAGGGCTGCAAGTACGATGACGTGCTGCCCTACCAAGATACGGGCTAATTTCACCCACTGCAACCCATAAAGTACAAACACAATAGCCTCATCATTGCCCAGAATGGATACATTCAGTATAAGAAATACTAATGTCATGCACAGTCTACCGGGTCGGGCCAAACAGGCAAGTACTATCGTTCTCACTCGCGCCTTCCACTATCACTAATGACAATGCCACCAATAGTGCATGAACGCTAGTTAAAACGCAGCGAATGGTGACTGGTCAACAAACGATTGATCAAACACACCCAAATAATCTCAAAATAGTATACCTTTATATACAAAGAGTAGAAATCAAGAAGTGGGCCAAATAACCTCAGAATATTAAACACAATTACAAAATCACCAAAAAATATGCAGACGAAACCATCATACGATACCACCATTTTAATAACAACTGACTCAAAACCTTGTGTAACAACCTTAAAAAACCCAAATCTCGGGGTTTCAGGCGGGTTTTTAAGAGAAACGGGTAAAAGAAGGGTTCTGGCGGGTTTATGCATTAAATGCATTTACTTGGCACATTTTCTGATTTATACTCTTTGTATATAAATGTATAATTTATCTCAGATTAATTGATGTTGTGACTGCGCTCGTGGAGGTTGCTGAGGCGAGCAATTCTCGCACACTATCCGCAGCAATACAACATAGTCTAAAGATCATCACAGCCAAGTAAAATGCAAGCAAACCAATTGTTTCGCAAACATTACATCCTGCCA
>BQNB010002162.1:103084-117707 GCA_026074375.1 Tanacetum coccineum
TTTACGTTGAATGATTATTTCTAGTCTACGCGATTTAGCTTAAAAGTTAAATTAAAAGTAAACGCGTACCGGACTAAAATAAATAGTGAAGAATAATAGGAGTCGTAAAATGACTTGAAAATCTGAAATGTTATAGAATAAGGCGTTTTGTCGCAACTGCAAAACTCAGACATAATTGTGTCCAAAATTGTCATATCCATTTTTCCTGATACACATATGCAATATCCCATCAGGTATGTGATGGATTTTTGTTTTGGATTTTACTTATACGAAATACTAAATGCTAGAGGAGGGAAAATTGGTGGGTCAGACAAGTTAGATAATGGGTCAAAATGGGTGTTCTTTGTTGATGTTGGCTGTAAAGTGAAGTATGAAGCTATAATATGCCCATAAACACAATCGTTAATTTTTCCTTTTTGTAAAATATGATTGGCATGTGATGTGGATTGTTGAGTTTTACAATGTTATCATAGATTCATAGACACATTTGGTCTTAAAAATAGTTATACTATTGCATTATGCGAAACTCATGCGTATTAGGGGTGGGTTTGGGTTTAGGTTCAACTATAGAGAGGCATACTTGATTGTGCCCGATATACTTATGAAAGATAAGTACTACTTAGCAGCGATTCATTTATCTCTATACGTTAACATGTATGTTAACCACCTGCATGACCGAAAGGAACCAAACTACTTCGTTGTCAAGTAACTCACACTCTTTTATCCAACATCATGATACATGTTCAATTTTCATGTTTTGTTAATCTCTAACTGTATTATCCTCATCACAGGCTACTCTTTGTTGATGCCGATGACACCGTGCCTCAGGTTGTTGTCCACAAGGACGGTCCTAGAGGAATTCATTTTTGACGTGCTGGACCTCGCCAACAGGTATACATGCTCTTTAATGCTGTTACTATTATAATCATCATTATGCCTTTTGTAATCACATTATTTTAAAAAAAATATGTGCACCTACATCCACACATAATAAATAATCTCATCCACCGATTTTGCGATAAGAACTTAACATTGCCTTTGCTAAAAGAGAGTGTTCATTTCAGCAGGTTTATTTTGCACCAGACGAGGTGCACGCTGCTATCGTAACATGCGGTGGATTGTGTCCTGGCTTAGATACTGTCATCAGGGAAATCGTGTGTGCTCTTTATCACATGTATGGTGTGACCAAAGTTCTTGGGATAGATGTAAGTCTCTTTAATCCAACTTTGTACATTCCCGTACGTATTATAATCAGAAAATTAATTCTTTGGATCTTCTAACTTCAGCACGCTGGTATTGTATATTATATTTGGAAAGCAATAATTACTCAATTTATATCTCATATGTAGTGGCTTATTCCAGTATTTCTTTTGTTATAGGTGTACTGTTAGATGATCTTTTAGTTGTCCAAGACCTGGCTACTGCTGAAAGCCTGAAATGATATCAACAGTATCACATGCAACAACTGCAGCTGCATTCTCTAATTTACAGGCAGGAAGGTTACCTGGACGGTATGAATTCGGCGATGACATAACGAGGCAGGAGGTAAGAAACATTTTACATTTAAAATCCGTCATAACGTTCAAGTAGTTCGTCCAAACGCCGCACGATCTTTCTGTTGTGTTTGTCAAAATCTTGAAACAACAGATATGAAAAATAATGATGTTTTTTAGCGTAGTAGTCCACTTCGTTGCTTTAATTCACAATATATGCTAAAGGGTTAAAATGTCGATTTATATGTGTATTGTGGCATATGTCATAAAATTTTGAATGTCCATAACGAGAGGCATGAAACATTTTAAAAACCTTTTTTTGTCTTATGATATATGCTAGAATTATATTTAGTTGTAATTACTTGGTTCATCATTCTCATTCTGAAAGTAGCGGAACTCATGACAGGTACATCAATAAAAAAAGTTAAAGACCCAATGTAAAGTTGTCAAGCAATGTCAATCCTTCAAGTATCGAATCACATACCAAGAATTCACTCATCAAATGTGTGGGATTGTGCACTTGATCATGTAGTGAACTAGGAGATTTCAGTATGTGTTCTATAAATATGTTTAGTCAATCCTTCAAGTATATGAAACTTTTTCTGAATGTAGAGAATCATCTTTTATCTAGAGATGTTTTACGATGATGATGCAATATATGTCAATCTTTACATGTATGGGAATTAGTCGTATGCAAACGCTCTGTCGCAACGCACAGGCTCAAAACCTCGTTCATGATTATTTATCAATACAACAACATTTTGAAAAAAAGAAAAAAAAAGTATTAACAACTTTAATTCCAACCTCTTATAAGGTGGAAACTTACAATAGCCAATACTCATTTTTAGGGTGCGTTTAGTTGGGGGTATATTGGAGGTATTTAATTGTATTTACATTTTAATTTCTTTCAAATATTATATTTGGTATCTTAAATTAAGGAATTTAAATTTAAATGAATTGCCAAATTGTGAGAATTAGAATGCCTCTAAAAAGTGAGGAACTTTAATTTACTTGAAAATATTTTTTATAAATTTTTTTAAATCAAAAGAAATCCGTCACAAGGGGTGTTAGCCGGGTGTGGGGTTGTTCTGGTTCGGATCAATTCGGGTCGGGTCACTATGGTCAGGTCCGTTCGGGTTCGGGTCAACCCGAATATGTGTAATTTTTTTTTGACCTGAGTAACCCCGACCCGAATAGGCTTAATCAGAGTCGGGTCAGGTTTTTTGACGCCACTATCTATCACTCCCTAAAAAAGTTGCAATAATGACAGATTTCAAAATATTATGAATTTTTGTCAACCAAACATGCGAAAATATTTTAAATCCCGAAATTTTAAATTCTTAAGAATTTAAGTTCCTTAAAATTCAAAATTCACGAACCAAACCGTGTCATTAATACTCGACTAAATCAACCCAACCGGAACCCGAGTAACTTTTTCAGATCGGGTTATGCAGGTTTACAAATAGTATTCCGGTTAACCCGTTTAAGTCGAACTCTTGGGTCAGCCCGATTAACAGCCTTACTCAGCCCATATGAATAACAAACTGGGGCATAAGTAACCGCCTAGCTTAGCTGTCACCATATAAAGTGACTCACACACACTCACCAAAACACCCCAATACTTAAACTCTCCCCCAAGAAACCCAAACAACCAAAACAATCACAATGGCAGAAGAACCACCATCAACCACCGCTAACAACAACCCTCACTCCGACCTAATCACATCCTTCACCGTAATCACCTCATCTTCAATCGAAGAAGCCACCTTCTTCCTCGAATCACACAGCTTTAATCTCGATTCCGCCCTCTCCACCTTCTTCGAAACCACCGCCGTACCAACCACCGTTCACCAAAACCCTATGAGTTACTCAAGACAAATACGATGCTATTTTGATTGATGTGACTCTATCTGCTTGCACGTCTTCACACGTCTAGGTCTCGATTCTGGCGTTTCACCACCGGCCGTCATTCGAATGATGCTGCTGGTTGGTACTGGTGGTGGTGGCGGTGTGTATAATTTGAGGTCGAGGAATACGGGTACGGGTACGGGTAGTGGGAGGTCGGGTCGGATAAGGACGTTTGCGGATCTGAATAAGAAAGAATGTGAGGATTGTGACTCAGGGAGTGATGATGAGGATGATAAACCTCAGGAGTATTACACTGGTGGTCAGAGGAGGTAGTGTGTTTGGATCATTGTTTTACATCTTTAATTCATTCATTTATTTCTCATAATATCGGCATTATTTATCTGATTCTATGTGTTTACAAGTTAATTAGTGTTTCGATTATAGTTTAATAGGTGTTTAATTCGCTACTATTAGTTTTTTACTTTTTAGTAATATGATTCACAAGTATGAATATAGATGGAACACAAAAGTGATAAAAGAATAGTATTACGACCACTTTTACGCGCAATGAAGCTGATTCATATGATTGCTTTTAGCTATTAGTTATTATTAGTTTGTGTAATATGATTAAGAATTACGCAACACACAACTAGCGGATATAACAAGAAAACGATAAAGAATAGTGTTACTGCCACTTTTACAAGCCAACGTTATTGTTTAATTGAAGTTATTGTTTGGATTGCTTTTAGGTTATTGAGTTGGACTAAAGAAAAGTACATTATATATTATGATGATTATCATTATTATTATTAGTTTGTGTATGTAGACAAAGCAAGAAAATGATAAAAGAATAGTATTACAGCCACTTTTGTTGGTGAACGCTATTTATATTAGAGTCTTGGGTTTTACACATGCATAGGGTGATAGGGGTTTAATTTTACTCAAAACATTTAAAAATGCAGAATGTTAGTTATTGTTTAATATCTTTGTTATGTTTTTTTTTGAATATTAACTTGCATAGACATTGATACCTAATTAGGCAACACACAAGGACGGAACACGAAAAAGATAAGGAATAGTATTACCGTCAATTTTACAAGTCAACGTTATTTGTCTGTGATTCTGTGGGTTTACATATATATACGAGTTAAATTAGTATTGGATTTGTTTATCTGTTGCTAATGAAAATTCAGCATGTTTATTGAAAATCAACTTGCATAGAAGATGACACCTAATGTTCTGTGTGTTTTCTTTTAAATACTTGTATCTATTGTAATTAGGTCTATTTTAATGTTCTATTTGTTTGTGTAATATGATTAAGAGTTACACCACAACTAGAGAATATTACAGCCACCAATTATTCAAGTCAGTAATATTATCTCTGATTTTGGGGATTACAAACATATAGGAAGCGTTTTTGTGTTTTATTATTTTGGTTAATTGACGAGTAAATTAGTGTAAATTGAGTATCTATGCAAGTGTTTGATTTGATTCGTGTTGAAGATGATATATGGCGATTGTATGGATTAATTGATTATTGAGTTATTTTTTATTGCCCAATTGATGAGGAAATTATTGTAAATTGAGTAATGATGTGACCGTAGATTAGATGATATATGGGGATTATGTGGATTAACTAATTAGCGAGCTCTTTTTTTCTTTGATACAATGTTTTTGTGTTATTGAGTTGCACTGAAGCAAAGTATATTATTCTATTAGTATCAACTTTATGCATGATGAGTTTCTGGATGCTATTTTTCTGATTTTGTGGGTTGCTTTCTTTATCTGCGGTTTGGTACCGGCTAAATTGTTGTTTCTCTTGTATGATCAAGAATTACACCAACTTGACTAGAAGATATAGATTGAGCAAGATAACGATAAAGAATGCTTGATTAACATGTTTAGGCGATTAATGCGATTTACCTATGTCCGCGGAGGCACTAGCGAGTCAACATTGCCATACCTTTGAATTTTGATTATTGGTTTACTACATAGGGGTTGCATTCTTGGGGTGAGATGGATAAATTTCATTAGAGGGAGGTTTACTCTTCACCCATACGAGTGTGTCACAAAGATTATGTTGCAACAAACTTTTAATATTACTTAATTTTGATCATCATTTTAGGGAATATTGGTATTCTGTGAGATGCTCTAAAAGATAAAATGGTTTGAAACTTAAAAAAGCATAAAATGATTTTTTAAGTGAGATTTACATTATGATACTATTTGGCTATAAAGCCCATTAATATACTCATCTTAGTAATTTTGTTTTTGGTTAGATCTGAGTTTCCATGTCAACAAGACATGATTTAGCAAATGTACAGCTTTGTATTGTATTATTCTTCAGAAAATGTACGCAATTTTAAGGGTATGGTGCAAATCATTGAAGGCTTTTTATTTTTCACAAGCTATCATGTTCCTGGTGTTGACTTTTCTAAGTGTCGTCATAAGTACCCTTTTATATTGTAAGAATGAACTGCTCATTTGGCGTTGTGCTAATAATTGATGCGCTTACCTTACGGATTTATAAATCTTCGTTAAAGCACAACACAGTACTTTATTATAATATTTTAATTTTTAAGTGTAATCTAACATTTATCATGACTGCAGTGGACAGCTTGTCCAAGATCCATCGAAGCGCAATGATGTGGAGTCACTGTTTGAACAAGCTAGGCGAGCAGGAGCTGAAGACGGAACTCTTGATCAACACCAACCATCCTCAAGCTCCAGAAGCTTTTCTGGAAGAGGAAGATTACTATCTGGAGAGACCCCATCAGCTGCCCCTCAGCAACAAACTGAACCTGAAGTCCACACCATCACTTTCTGGACCAATGGTTTTACTGTAAATGATGGCCCTTTGAGGAGGCTGGATGATCCTCAAAATGCATCTTTCTTGGAGGTATGTTTTTGCCTTCTTTTGTCCGTATCTGATATCATGTCGTCTTTATAAAACCATCCACTCGTCCAACAAGTCTGTAAATAGTAAAACTAAAAAGTTATCACATCTGCATTGCTAAGCAATTTCATTTTGTTCACAAATGATGATCATATCTTGCTTCTTAATTTTTTTTATTTAGAGGTTAGCAGGTTACTTAATTTTTTTTTTGGATCTAAATCCTTTTTTTGTCTTTGATTAACATATCCTGCTTCTGATAGATGTTTATTTAGGGGTTAAATAAAGTTTTGGATAATTATTATTTTATACTAGCTGCAACAAGATGATTATTATCAAAGGGTAAAATAAGATTACCTATTTTAGAGACTTTTACTTCCATCAAACAAAAAATGTCTCCTCATTTTATAATATTAAACCTTTTCGGTTATGATATCTATTAGTTTTCTTAAATAATTAGATGTGCCAAACACACAAACATATGATTATCTGAACGTTAATCATTTATCTTTGACGTTGTTACTGTAGCAACAAATTATTTATCCTAATTATAGATATTATGTCATCACTTTTTAAAAAACAGATCCAAACACCCAATATCTTTTGGTTTTGTTTTTAACATCCTTGCCAATATAATATTTATTTCACTAATTAAATACTGGAAAGTGCCCTTTAGATACCTTGATGTGGTAGTGGCATGGAGAGGCTCTGTTTACTACTTATATGTACTATAATTTTATGTAACATAGTTGTCACATCTAAAATCTAAATGACAGTTGATAGTATGTGTGCACAGCCTAGTTATAGAACCAAAATGTTATAGTATCATATCACCATTCGGATTACACTAGCCCGAACCTTTCTTCCTCACCACTTCTCTCCATACCCGTCTATGCACTTGATCATGTTCTTATATTATAGTGGTCATATATGCTACTTTTTGGATATATGTTATTATTCTCAATGATGTGTCACACCCTAAGTAGTATTTGCTTTGTGACACAGAGCATAAGGAATTCAGAGTGTCCAGAAGAGCTTACGCCTGCTAAAGGAAGGGCTCCTGTTCATGTTAGTCTTGTGAGGAAGATGGAGGACTACCCTGTGAGTATTTTCTTTACCTCTATCATCTCTTACAGGATCCTCTTGCATCTCTTATTCTAACACGCATACAACATATGTGCAGATCAAGAAACAACGCCAAGCTGCCTTTGCGGGGATGGGTAGAACCCTAGGCTCCACCACTTCTGCAGAGGACACCACTGCTACTATCCCAGCCCCTACATTTGCCCCCCCAACCCCGTTTGTGGGCCTAGTTGTTGATGACACATTACCCTCTACATCTATTCAGCTGAGATTGGGTGATGGGACCCGTATGGTTTCCCGGTTCAATCTCCACCACACTGTAAGCAATATCCGTTCTTTCATTGATGCATCAAGACCAGGTGGGCCCAGGGCTTATCAGCTATTGACTATGGGGTTCCCTCCAAAGCAGCTCAACGATTTGAACCAGACGATTCAAGAGGCTGGGTTAGCCAATTCTGTTGTGATCCAGAAACTCTAATAACTTTGCACAAGAACTCTGCTAAATTTGTGCTTTGAATTGACTTTGTTTCAATAGATCGACAAATACATGGGATGAACAATTTGCTCTTTTGACTCTTATTGGATAATGGATATGGTTGCTTTGTTATATTTGCAGGGTTATGTGTTTGATAGTAGTTTTCATTTATCAACCTACAACACACAATTCCAGTTTCAAAATTAATATGATATGTGGTAGAGGTGGCAATTTGAGACCCATTGGTTAAATTTGGGTTTAGTTGGGTAAATAGTTTTAAATGATGGGTTTAGATGGGTCTCTTTTAAATTTATAGATGGGTCTAGCACTTTTCCCTTAATATTATAGATGAGTCTAGTTGGGTAAATATTTTTAATGGATGGGTCTTAGCATTTCTCCCTTATAGATGAGTCTAGTTGGGTCTCTTAACGGGCCTAGACGGGTCTCCCTTAATATTATAGATGGGTCTCTCAAGGGATTAGACGGGTCAGCGGATCAAAAGTTTTTTTTATACGTTTTCATTCGTTTTTATCTATTTTTATACGTTTTGTACTTTTTTTTACATTTTCATCCGTTTTTTAACGTTTTCGATCGATTTCGACCGTTTTTGACCGACCTCGACCGTTTCGTCTGTTTTCGCCCGTTTTCTAACGTTTTCGAACGTTTTTGAATGGTTTTAACCTTTTTTGTCCGTTGTTAAATGTTATTATACGTTGTTGTCCGTTTTCTTATAAATGTTATTTATACGTCGTTGTCGTTTTCTTACATTTCTTTTGTTTTTGTAACGTTTTCGACCGTTTTAGTCCCTTTTATTACGTTTTCGTACGTTCTTGTCCGTTTTCTTTCGTTTTCTTACCTGTTTGTACGTTTTTCTATGTTTTTGTACGCTTAAATACGTTTTTGAACGTTTTCAAATGTTTTATCCGTTTTTTTACGTTTAATACTTTTTATAAAAATGTATAAAAGCGTATGAAGACGTAAAAAAATGTTACAAATATACGGAAAAATGATATGAAAGTGGGACAAATCGAAAAAAAAAAAAACAAACGAAGAGAATATATTTTGATTTTTAGTGGTCGTTTGACAAATGAGCGGTGAGCTATGGCTACTTGTTAGAAAAACTAATTCTCCAATGCTTATTCCAGTAGTTGTGGTCATGGCTACCGCTACTTACTGTCAACAAGTACACCACAGCAAAAGAGCTGAGTATTTTGATTTTTAGTGGTCGTTTGACAAATGAGCGGTGAGCTATGGCTACTTGTTAGAAAAACTAATTCTCCAATGCTTATTCAAGTAGTTGTGGTCATGGCTACCGCTACTTACTGTCAACAAGTACACCCGTGGTGTTGACTTTTAACAAACACACCCATGGTGTTGACCGTTGTGCATAAAGTGCTGGAAAAAAATGTTTTGCGGATCAAACTCGTCAAATTATTGATGTTGGCCAAAACAATCAAAAGACTTATAGAATTAGTGTAGGTTCCAATTTTATTTCAAACACACACCAATACTTGTCTAATCTAGAGAGAGAAATATGTTAGAGAGAGAGAATGGAAGGTAGAAAACACAAAAACACACATTATACTATGTGTAAAATGAATTCAACCAACACACTCTCAATGTGTAGAGAGGGTTTAAATACTTACAATGTATGGGCTAGGCCGGGCTTTCCTTAGGCTTTCTATAAGTCGGCCCGGTTAGCTTTCTAACTATTACATATTATAGACTACGAGCTAAGACACGAAATACTGAGAGTGACCGATCCTTTTTTGGATTTCTAACAATCTCCCCCTAAGGGAGGTCACTCCATTTTACAAAAAAATAAGCTTAGCCGTCTTGCTCGTAGTCTTGAATTCTTTGTCTTTATCTTGTGATATATGTAGTGATCTTTTGACTGTAGGCTTGAGCTTGACTTGTATAGTTGTATATGATCTTGAGCTTCTTGAGATTATCAGCCAAACGTCATCTCTTTTCATCATCTTGTGATCTATTGCTCTCTTGTGATCTTGTGACCTTCGGACCGACATGCTCATACCTTTTTTCATCTTGAAAGCTTGTATAATCATCTTTCTTGAAATTATTTAACTGTAACACTGCGTGACTTCAAGGAAGCCGTGCAGTATCAACGTAGCGGAAGTCTTTTGAAACATGTACTTGAGCTTTCATAATATCTTTACATATGTCGGTCGGGTATGAGCATGTGGCTATAAATCTGACTCGTCTTGGACTAGCTGCTGCCACCATCGGGAATGCCTGCAGGTTTAGGTTAGTGATAATCAACAGATATGGACGAAAGTGTCTTTGTCACTTCGTCGAATATGGTTGCAATAACCACGGTCCCCCGTTAATCAGTATAAATACTGCTTGTGATCAGGTAGAATTCAAAAGAATCTCCTTGACAGGGTTTCGCAGCTGCACTAGCCGTTCTCATTACCAGAGCGTCTCAAAGCAGACAACACAGTATGAGTGAACCAGTGAGTTACTGTCTCACCAATTGAATCAAAAATTGATTTGAAAATCAATCGATGTGTCACTTGCTAAAGTGGTTTTGCAACACATCGAGAGTTTTATGTATTTCAAAATTCGTCAACTGTCAATTCATAGTCTGGACCGAATTGATATCCATTGTCACAAGTTTGATCCATATAAGATCTCACAAGTCACCTACTGCAGAGCTTGTTTGATGTTGGCTCTGGAAGGATTTTCATCGTCATTGTGAATACTTAAGTATCACTCTGATGTTCTGGCAATATCACAAGGATAATGCGTAGGACTCTTAAGATATTTCTTGTTTTTCAGTGTACGAATAACAAGTATATTTTGAATTAGTGTCCTAATGAGATTTATGGATGATCTTTTTTAAGGCTCTAGACTCAATAGTTTACTTTGGTTTTAGTAATCGGAGGCTGGAGTAGACTGCCACCTTTTTAATACTGTCACACCCCGACTCAGGCGGAAACACGAGGCGTGACGAAGAATCTAAGTGTATGGAGGGCTTCTTTTGTCACACCCTTTATCCTTACATCTCTTTTAATTCTTCAACCCCTTCAATGCTTACCAAAACTTCATCACTAATACCTTGTTGGGTTTATTCTAATGCTAGCTCTGTCTTAGTCCGCATTATTCCCTTTTCTCACTTGTACTCCTTTTGTATCAAACCTAAGGACTTCTATTCCATTTAACTAACTCGGAGTGAGAAAGTCGATAGAAATGCGTTTATCTCCATGAGAAATGAAACAAGAGTCTTTTGAGAGACCTTGAGTGGCTAGGGAGGGTTGTGCATTGCATCACTGGGTCCATAATGACTATCTTCAATACCAGACAACAACTTAGTGTTTCTGATAGCATATGTATTGACCCGGTTTCTGCCTAAGTGTAAGGAGGGCTTCTTTAGTTACACCCTTTATCCTTACATTTCTTTTAATTCTTCAACCCCTTCAATGCTTACCAAAAATTCATTACTAACACCTTGTTGGGTTTATTCTAATGCTAGCCCTGTCTTAGTCCGCATTATTCCCTTTTCTCACTTGTACTCCTTTTGTATCATACCTAAGGACTTCTATTCTAACTAATGGAATATCCCTGGGTAGATCCCTCTAGTTCTGGCTGGATCATGGGAACGAATACCTAATCTTAACCACCTTATAACTCCAATTAATTACATGGTCGGTCTTTGGGTACTGTTCTCATTGCCTTAAAACCAATGAAAAAACTCAATCAAGGTACTTGTGACATAAGTCAAAACCTTTATACCTCGATTGTTTTTACTTTTCAGAAATGCTCCCCTTCAACACGTACGTCGATATTCGAAAATGTTTAGCACATGAAGGGTGAAGTTTGCACTTGAGTCCTTAAGATCACATCTTTAGTCATATATTTTAATCACATTTTCTCCCCTTATTAAAAATGTCAAATCTCTTGATATTTTGGATATCAATTGATTCAAATATGTTTGAAAACTGTTTAGGGGAGAGAAATGTTCTGATTATTAACAAGCCCTTTTTAGGAACATTTTAATGCTCCCCCTCAATTTATAAGGGTATTATATATAGTGTTGAGTACGATAATTTGAATTTTTTTGAATTTATTGAAACATTCTAAAAAATTCGTACTCAACCACAATGTATACTTGCCTATTTTTATTAGTCTATACTACATATTCACATTATTCACAAGATAATATTTTAGATTGGAACTGACGATCATTCAGTACGTGTCATTAGTCTGTAGTCCATCTCGAGTTCCCTAGCACCAACTAATCCTTTTAGATTTTGAATGATCCGCCTTTCAAGCATCTGCTTATCAATTAAATCCACCATAAGACCCGACCTTCTTTTATCCATAGTCGTCCATTTTCTCCTTGGCATGTCATCATAGTATCCTAGTCAAAAATCGAGCAGCCAGTGGTGAAGTTCATCACTAACAGTCTTGAGTGTCCCATCCGAGAACTTGTACAGCTTATCAGCCTGCATCACTCTTTTCTGTTTGTTTAAGTCTTCATAGATTACCCCTAGTGGATCAAATGATAGAGTGTAGAGTTCTTTGAATTCGATTCCAGGAAAGGTCTTCTGAGGTTTGCTGATATTAAGTTTCTTTTTGTAACTCTCTACACCAAGTTGAAGATCCTTAACTCGCCTTTTGATGATAAGACTTCTTATGAACATACAAAGGGCCACAATATCACTTCTGTCGAGAAGGAATAACTTGTGTTGAACAACAAGAAGAAGCATGTCTTCAATGTCGTTCAAGTGTAGATCAACGAAGTCACCTTATTTAAACTTGTATACCTGTCGATCAGCTCTTCTCACCACAATCTCTTCCAAGTGACCATAACCATGCAGTTTCTTGACTTTCACACTGACCACACTGAGAATCTTCTAAGTAGAGTAGACTTTGTGCTTGGAAAATTTGTTTATCTGAGATCTATACCAAAGCTGACGCTTGTCACCCCAGTGCTTGATCCCCTTTTCAGCATCTTTGTTGTACCCCACTTTGGTAGTACTCCAAAGCGTAGGGACCATGTCTTCAATTCCTACTATCTCATACCGAGCTGCTTTTGTCTTCGTGATAGACGTAGTGTACTTCTTTTCCAGATCTGATGATTTTAGAAATTCCAAATCGTTGTTGAAGAAGTATTCTGCAGCAACGGTTAGACGACCTGGACGACCTTTCAAGGGAAGAGGTTTGGTCAAGTCAAAGGGATAATGATCTCCTTCTGGATTGTTCCAATCAAGTTTGTCTGTCAATGCTTTGAAGCACTCTTCCATATTGTACTCAAGTTCAATGCTGCTTGTGCATGTGCCTTTCAACAGCTCGTAGACTGGTCCTACTAAGTGTGCTTGAGTAAGATTGTCTATCTTGAGTCGATTCATAGCATACTTGGAGAAATCAATCGAAGTGGCCATTAGTTCATTGAATGTGAGCGGATCCTTTGCAGCAGACACCATATTGTTGAACCAAGGTTGTTCAGGTTGATCATCTACAACTTGACGCTTGTTTCATTCTGGATCAGGAGTAGGAGGCCTTGGAGGTTGTTTGAACCAATCTTTCTTTGGAGCTTTGTCCTTAGTTTGAGTTGAGTCATTAGGTGGTTGATCAACATCATTAGCCACATCATCAACAGTTTGTTCAATGTCATCAGAGGCCATCTTAAACACTGGTTCTTCAACTGGTTCTTCTGCAGTCATAGATTTGCCAGATTTAGAGGTTTTGGCAGGAGATTTACCTTTAGATGATTCTTTGGAGGTAGATGATTTCTTTGATGGCTCAGACTCTTTGGTTCTACTTCTCTTGGTCTTCTTACCCTGGTTTGGTCCAGCTGAAGGGTCTTCGTCATCACGATCTCTTTTTCTCAGAACTTTCTCTGGATCTGCTTGACCACGTGCAATAGCATCATCAAGACTCATTGAATTCAACAAAGCATCAAATAAGGCTTGGTGCTTGTCATGAGTCAGATAGGAGCGGCTTTTGTCTATCTTTTCAAAGAGAATCATCTTTAGTTCATATTCAGATAATGACTCTGCTGCTTTGAGAGAAGATTGAGCTTGAGAGGAGGATTGAGCTACCGGGAGTGGAGTCTTCTCAAGTGCATTCTTTACAGTGCTTTGAATCACCAGAGTAGCGAAGTCAGATACTGCCTTGGGTAGAAACTTTGGCAATTGATTCTTGACCTCATTAATAATATTTGCTTGCACAGACTCTTCAATCATCTCCTTGTAGTCAACTTGCTGAGGATACTTCTGTATTAGTTCTTCCGTATGTTTCTGAAGCACCTTTTGAAGTGCATCTCCCAAACTGGATCCAAGATATGCATTAACAGCTGATGGTATTTTATATCTAAGTGAAGCACGAAGTGTTGTAGTATGCTCAACCTCTTTTATCTCTTGAACATCTTTCTTCAAGACAGATACTCTTTGAATAATTGCATGGAGTAGATCTGGAATCGTTGTAACAGGTGGAGCTTTAGTGGTGTATGGATCGGTGTTGTTGTTTATAGTAGTACAAGTGATATGGTGGAGACAGATAGAGGGGGTAGAAGAGTTGTTGCAGGAGTTACTAAAGGAGTCTCGGGTATAGGTGTGAGGACTGAGGGCTCATAAATCATAGAAACCGGTACCGTAAGTAGAGATAGAGACTGGATATGTGGTATCTCTTGTTGAATTTGAACATCCAATAAAGAGTTAATCTCAGCATCTGTAGTATCCTTAACAGTACCAATTAAAGAAGTATCAGAATAAAGGTTAAGAAATTGATTACTGAACCCTGAAGATACAGATAAGCTGGAGCTTGTTGGAGGAAGTTCAGCTTTCTTGGTATCATCCTTTACTTCTT